>JAJHIY020000889.1:710000-730000 GCA_022114975.2 Lampris megalopsis
CTCTCTCTCTCTCTCACGTACGCACACGCACGCACGGCGGAAACACCGCTGTATGTGCTGGCGCTCATGAAGCCCGGCTGTTACCTGTTGAGGCGCGAGCGTTCTTCCCATTTATCCATGAAGACGCGGCACTCACCTTTTAATATTGGGGGTTATGCACCCCTCCCCCACCCCACCACCACCACCTCCCCCCAGCGCTGTAAAGTCGCCGGACTAAAGCACCGGGCCCCGTATAAAACAGCACCTCACCTTCTCGGAGGACGTGGGAGTGAATGAGGAGGATGACGAAGAAGCAGACGGCGGCTCCGGTCAGAACCCAGGCCAGTCGGAGGAGCTGCATGGCGGCGAGGAAAGTCCCGATATAACCCGCAGCGGCAGGAGCGCTTCAGCGCCGCGTCACCACATCCCTGTTGATCCGAGGCGAGGGGGGGCGAGGGGAGGCGGGGGAGACCGGCATCTCCTGACGGCGCGACTTCGCTTTCCCGCGTCAGGCGGACAGAGAGAGAGGGAGAGAGAGAGGGGGGGGGGGAGAGGGAGCGAGAGAGAGAGAGAGGGAGAGAGGGGCGCAAGATCCCTTTCGGTAAGAAAGTACACCATCCAAGACCTCGAGTCCGGACGGCGAGGGTCAAGCTACTGACGGAGTTGACGGAGTCCGGATGATGGTTTTATTTCTGTCTTTGGCGGCGAGGCGCGACTCCAGAGGAAGCCGCTGGCGGCCACCGCTCCCGCTCCCGCTCCCCCCCAGATGGCTGCGATAGGAGCGCCGCTGCGCCGCAGGTTCATGAAACGCGTCTCTGTGAGATCTTTCCCCGACGAAGCGGTGGGGAGGAGGGGGGGGTCCGTTCTGTTGTTGTTGTTGTTGTTGTTGTTGTTTAGTCTATTTATTTATTTATTTATTTATGGGTTTTTTTCCCCTCTCTGAGGCTCCGATCCACTCACAGCTCTTTGCGCTTGGTCTCCAGCTGGAGCCGTCTCCCCGTCCGATCCGGATGAACGTGGACTCCGCCGACCATCGCGCGCAGCCTCTCCCGTCTCGGTCTGCTGTGGTCCCGCGCACCGACGACGAGCCGGCGGATGACGAATGGCCAGTTTACAAGGCGCTGACTGCAGCGTATAACCGGAGAGCTGGGATGTTGCCTCCCCCCCTCCTCCCTCCCTTCCCTCCCCCCCCCGCCTCCCGGGTTTGCCCCCGTTCTTTAAAAAAAAAAAACCCCGCAGCCGCGGCGAGCGACTTTCACTCGCTTGGCAGGCTGACGTCACAGCGTTTATAACGCGTGTCTATAGGGCCGAACGCGCGGCTGATGGCACGCGGGTCACGCGCGACACGCCGCCGCAGCCTGGGTCTTCGTTCTCCCTGACGCGCGTTTCGTTAAGTTAAAAATGCACCCCCCCCCCTTTAGGTTACACCCCCCCCCCCCATAGTGGCTAGCAGGCGGATCGTGCGGACTTGCGTCCCCCTGGTAGCTTTGCTCCTGCATGCAAAACCGGAAATGTTAGTTTATAGGAGACTCTGACGGTATCGGAAAAGCTGCAAGAGAGAGGATCGCGCTGTTCCGCCCAGTCCCCCCCTCCCTCCCTCGTGAGCAGGTGCCCCGACCGACAAGAAGAGGCGCTAGTGCAGCGATCAGGACACACATCCGGCTTCCCACCCGCAGACACGGCCAGTTGTGACTGTAGGGACGCCCGACCAGGCCGCAGGTAACACGGGGATTCGAACTAGCGGTCCCCGTGTTGGTAGGCAACGGGGTAGACCGCTACGCCAACCCGGACACCCACTGCATCCACATTCAATGTTAAACGGACATCCACAGACCATGACACCATGAGCCCCTGAGCAACCCCCCCCCCCAGCACAGGTACAATCAATTAAAACCAACGATGCTTGAAAGCCACCTTTAATACTGACAAAAGATGTCGCCTGAGCAGAGACAGCAAGCCGCACTGACACGGATGACGGAGTCCATCAACTCGGCAGTGAGAAATGACAACACATGAGTAACGGTGACTTCAGGTACAGGCCCCGGCTCAGGGGCCACCTGACCCCTTGGGCCCCCTGCACCCGTGTCTGCTACAGGCCCGTTCAGTATTCCCGTCTTCATGTTGTCATGCAGAACCGTCAGCCTGGTTTCTGCACTGTGCAACAGCACGCGGCATCTATTTCTACGGCATGGCTCTCAAACGACCGTACTCCATTGTTTCTATAGAAACTGTGCTCGCCAATGCACAACTAAAAGGTACCCAGAAGAGCTACTCAAGGGAAAAAGCCACACTGATAACACCACCACCCCCCCCCTAAAAAAAGAAAAAGAAATGTTATAAGAGTTTTATTTCATTCTCTCTCTCTCTCAAGAGAGAGAGAACTTTCTCTCTGTGTTTGCATCAACATCTGGTCACGTGGTCCAGGGTTCCTCTCAGCACCCCTGCTCCATGCATTATTTAGGTGTCACTGTAAGCCAACGACGCATAAATACACAATAACAACAAAAGTTGGACAAAACCCCTTCTTCCTGTCTTATATCTTATGTCCATTAAACAGCCGGTGGAGCAAAATACTACTCAGCCAAGCACCAAAGTCAGCACACACACATATATACATACACTATATTTCAAGCTCGAACCCAGAGCAGACTGGACATGCAGAGGTTTGAGAACAGGTCCTGTCCCACAGGAGCTGTGGAAACGAGCTGCTGAAAACATGGCTGTGATTCAGATAGCAGGGGGATCCGCTGCGGCTTTAAGTAGACCACAGATAGAGATGATCAAGATGGGGCGTCTGCTTGCCTGTAAATCCCAAGGGTTGTAACTTGAAGTAGGAGGGGTCCCCTCAGACCGGCACACGTAGGGGTCCTGTCCCCAGTCCTGTCCCCAGGCATGGACGCCAGCCCATGAACACTGGGATGGCGTCCAGATCCAGCGCTGTACCTGTGCCCCCGTCCACAGGGTTAGTGGTTGTGTCAAGAAGGGCATCCGGCGTAAAATTTGGCCAAGTCAGTATGGGGGATTGACAAGACCATACCGGATCAGTCAAGGTCCGGGTTAACAACGACCGCCGTTGGCGCTGTGCCCTCACAGAGAAACAAGGAATAAGCTGAGAGGAGGAGGAGGAAGAAGAAGAAGAAGGTGGAGAAGAAGACTGAGCGCCGCACTGCCAACTCCCTCCACAGGTGAACACGTGTTCACCTGTGGAGGAGGTAACTCCTAACACCAAACACCGAAGAAATGTCCCGTGGGACATCACCTCGACAAGCTGTCCCACAAAGCAACGGCGTGTAGGTGGAAACGTGACGCGCGACGTGACTCGGTCAACACGGAGCGACGCGTGGACGCCCAACGGGGAGGATATCAGAGACACCCCTCGGTGCGGATGTTGACCCGACGCTCCGACTCGTGAGCATCCGGGGTATCCGGCTCTACGTGGAGGACGCGATCGTAAGATGGTCTCACCTGAAGAGGGTTGGCTGAATAATTCGAGCGTGCGTGTATTAAAAGCAGGAGGCCGTGCCACGTGACCGTGGCAGCCTATTCGGATTGCTAATAGCCGGTATTAGTGCAAAAGCAGAGACTCTGGAGATGGCAGATCCTCGCTTCCGCGTCGTCTTCTTTTCCGATCTCTGTGTGCACACGCGCGCGCGCACACACACACGCGCACAAAATCTCCCTTTGTCAAACGTACACGCGGACCTGATTGTGCGGTAATCATGCACCGCACATGTTCCGCAGCGGGAAACACACCTCCCTGGCGATTTGATTGACACGCGAGGCCCCTGATTTGTGTTGGCTGTCTGTTTGTCTCTGACAGGGTACAGCGAGTTACCCCAAGGGCTGACCTTTCTTTATCTCGCCGGCAACAGAAAGCACTTGGAAGTCCGAGCACAAGTAAACAGGCGAACCCGAGATGAAAAGGTCTCACAAACACCTCTGCGGTATACAAATACTGTATGAGGCCCTTCTCTCCCTCCCCTCCCCCCCTGACTTGCTCTTCATTCGTCGATGAGGTTACAGCAGCAACCACACTGAAGTCTTCAGTCAGCCTCAATTGTTAAAGATCTTTAATTCGTCCGGTTGACTTTTATTTCAACGTCATTAGATCGTTTATATTTTCAACACATAACCGCGCAAACGGCGCTGCTTCAAAGGATATGAGGTCTCTTCTAGAAGGGCCCGGGCTATTCTATGTAGCCAAATGCTACACACGCCCTGTCACGCTGTAGATATGTGTGTAATCATTTTTGCCGTTGTACTGTGTGTGTGTGTGTGTGCACACGCGTGTGCATGAGTGTGTGTCTGTATGTGTGTGCATGCGTGTGCATGTGAGTATGTGTGTGCATGCATGTGTGCGCGTGCACATGTGTGTGTGCATGTATGTGTGTGTGTGCATATGTGTGTGCGTGTGAGTGTGTGTGTCTGTATGTGTGCATGCATGTGCATGCATGTGAGTATGTGTGTGCGTGCATGTGTGCGCGCGCGTGTGTTTGTATGTGTGTGCATGCATGTGCTTGTGTGTGTGCGTGTGTGTGTGTGCGTGCATATGTGTGTGTGGGGGGGGATCAAGGCTAGGCAAGGCTCTTTGGGAGTGTGAGCAGCAGGCTGCAGAGCTCAAGCATTCCACTTTATTCAATTTCCCTCATAATTGTGTTTATTTTATGTAATCTCATCTCCACTGCAGGCGGCGGTGGGGGAGAGAGAGATGTGCGCCAAGCAGCTGGCCATTACGGGCGGCACCTTCAACCCCTCTCCGCCTGACCCGCGGAAGAGGCAGCGCGGCCCCTTCAGCAGCGCGGCGCTGTGGCGCGCTCAGGGCGGCGGGGAGCGAGCGCTTTGTTGCCACGGCCGTCAGGCTTTTTAACAACTCCCTGACGGCCGGGGCCTTGACACCTAACTCTGTTATAATCTATTACGCCGACTGCCGTTATACCGGACTCTCAAGTCCCTTGGACTCCTTTATCTAGCTGATGTGAAATACCAGCTAGGTGTGTGCACAATAATTTCCCCCAGAAGTGTTATACAGCCGTGCACCGGACCCCGGCTGTAATCCCTCACCATCATAACCGTGCTGCTCTCGCCGAGGGGCGTCTCCGACTCCTCTTCATCATATCCCCCCCCCCACCCCCCCACCACCATCCCTTTAATGCAATGATTACTCTCGTTGTTTCTTTATTATTGAATAATGTTGCATTTTTATTGCTGCTGGAGGTGTATCTCATTGAAACTTATAGACATGATGTTTTCATTTATACTGGATATTATTGCCTTTTCTGCATATTACTGAGCTGGGCGGGGGGGAGGGGGGGTTTATTATCGTTAGTGAAATCTGTCATGCCCCTATCACACTACGTCTAACGTCCACAAGAGGTGTGTTATGAAGGGGTTTATTTATTTATTTATTTATTTGATGACTGTTTGCGTCTACGCTGTTGGAGACCGCTTGCTGCAGCACAATACAGTGTCCCTGAGGGGATTTATAAAGTTAATCTTATTTTATCTAAACTTATCTCTGCTGCTCCTGCGCAGCAATGAAAACAAATTTACGGGCAGAGCAATCTATACTTGAGAAGATTTGAGATGATTAGGTTCAGATAAGGATTTGATTTTTTTTTTTTTTTTGCCTAAAATCAATATGATTTGCTAGCAAGTACCCTTTTGTGGATTTATCTCGGATCAGTCATGACGTAGCACAACGGAGAATGTTCTCGGTCGTCGTTAAGGTTTCAAATAGAACCAAGGGGAGGAGGTGCAAAGGATAGATAGATAGATAGATAGATAGATAGATAGATAGATAGATAGATAGATAGATAGATAGATAGATAGATAGATAGATAGATAGATAGATAGATAGATAGATAGATAGATAGATAGATAGATAGATAGATAGATAGATAGATAGATAGATAGATAGATAGATAGATAGATAGATAGATAGATGGATGGATGGATGATGAACGGACGGACGGACGGACAGACAGACAGACAGACAGATGGACAGACAGACAGATGGAGGGACAGACAGACAGACAGACAGACAGACAGACAGACGGATGAATGGACAGACTGGTAGACAGATAGACAGATGATGGATGGATGAATGCATGAAAGACAGACAGACACGGGCAGACAGACAGACGGATGGATGGATGGATGGATGGACAGACAGACAGACAGACAGACAGACAGACAGACAGATAGACAGATAGATAGATAGATAGATAGATAGATAGATAGATAGATAGATAGATAGATAGATAGATAGATAGATAGATAGATAGATAGATAGATAGATAGATAGATAGATAGATAGATAGATAGATAGATAGATAGATAGATAGATAGATAGATAGATAGATAGATAGATGGATGGATGGATGATGAACGGACGGACGGACGGACAGACAGACAGACATACAGATGGACAGACAGACAGATGGAGGGACAGACAGACAGACAGACAGACAGACGGATGAATGGACAGACTGGTAGACAGATAGACAGATGATGGATGGATGAATGCATGAAAGACAGACAGACACGGGCAGACAGACAGACGGATGGATGGATGGATGGATGGACAGACAGACAGACAGACAGACAGACAGACAGACAGACAGATAGACAGATAGATAGATAGATAGATAGATAGATAGATAGATAGATAGATAGATAGATAGATAGATAGATAGATAGATAGATAGATAGATAGATAGATAGATAGATAGATAGATAGAGAGATCAGCAGCAGACTGGCAAGTAAAGACAAAAAGAGGGCAAATGGAGTGAATAGCACCATGTCGTCATAGCGGCTGATAAACTCCAGCATGCATAAGACCGGCCGTTATCATTCCCGGGTCAAGGCGGTTGTGCGAGTGTCTACCGCCAGCCGCCACCTATCAGGGAGAGCAAATTACACAGGGAGTTATCGGGTCCTCCTGAAGCTCATGAGCAGGCCTTCCAGTGTGTCTGTAAAATGGATTACAGCGAGGGGGGGTGGGGAGATTTGAGGAACGCCGCAGCCCGCCGCAGTCCACTGCCATCTTCAAGGTCAGCGACTGCCTATCTGAGAGACTGTCCCCGCGTCAGGGCTGCAGGCAACGCGCTCAAGCGCCTCTCGAGGGCCGTATCTCATCTTCATTTACGCTACCCATAGTCATCGGGCATATACATACGAAGGAAGGAGCCAAGGGCACTAATGGCCGGACCCTGGATTATGGGAGACACTCAAATGTCAAAGAGACGCACGCGCTGCCAACTTATGCCACAGCACGGCAGCGGCTTCGGGATCCCTTGAGTTGAGAACTAGAGGAGGCAGAAGTGGGGGGGAATAGGCCGGTGGGGTTGGACACGTCAGCCGATTCTTTTCAAGAAATAGTCATGCTGTCACGTCATACTGCCTCGTTTAATTACGAGATACTAGCAAAATTAGTGAAACTGCAGCAGGAGCCACATCTCACTTTCATAGATTCTCTGCTGCAGGGGCGGATCTACGGGGGTGGCAACAGGGGTGGCAGCTGCCACCTCAGGGACACGGTCTTGCCACCCCTGTTGCCACCCCATTTATAAATCAGATAATGTGTTTTTAAAGTATATTTTATATACATGCATGGTGAAGGTCAATGAGACCCGCACAAAACTCATCTCAAACAGAAGTCGCCGATTTAGAATCCCCCCTCCCCCCTCACAGGCGCGGATCTACAGGGGTGGCAACAGGGGTGGCAGCTGCCACCTCTGGGACACAGTCTTGCCACCCCAGGAAAAAAATCTCTAGATCCACCACTGCTCTGCTGAAGATCTGAAGACTGAACACAGTATTAGGAGACATTTTTCTTTTTTTTGGGAGGGGGGGGTGTTGAATATTTTTTGCAGCGGTGATGAATACATTTTTTTCTACATGCCTCACTGGCTAGCAGGCACGCTGCCGCGCACGGCCCGAGCCAGCGGGGTGGCTAGCAGTCATGTGATTACTGTACTGCACTGCGGAGACGAGGGAGAGGCCATCAGCCCCGCGTTTAAAACCCATTTGGAGTTGCCCAGAGACCACGGGCGCCATGTTTATGCATGGCCGTCGCCGCTTTCTAGCTTCTGCGTCTCACACCAAACTTTGTTGGGTATAAATAGCAAAGCTCGTGGCGTGCGGGTGGGGGGGGGGAGGCATTCGCCCGTATATTTTATTTATAAGCTCATAAAAAGTCCCTCATATTGGTAAACAAATAACATGGCTTGTCTAAACTGCTGTTTATAAATGAAAATATGCGGCGTTGTTCCTCGTCTCTGCGCCACGGCACAGGCACGTGTGCCTATAAACAAAACACGACCCGCGCGCGCACGCGCACTGTGCACAGGAAAGAAGAAGAAGTGAACTGAGTTATGTTACCGTGGCATACTTAAAAATAAATACACAAAATAAATACACAAAAAAATGAAAAACAACCCAGGACTGATGAAGAGCAGCATAGATTTGGGGAAGTAGACACAGGCTGTGACAAGTTTGGAGCAAAAAAAATGAACGGTTCGGAATAAAAGGGGGAGATGGCCGACGAAAGGAAACGCTGAAATAACCAATCAAAAGCTCAGTCGGAGCGCTCTCGCCACCGGCTTTCCAGACTTCCCCGTGACGGCAACACGCCAATTAAATAGCATTCGTCAAAAGATTAAATAACTTGAACAGCTACTTAAGGGATTACAGTGTAGCGAATTCGGGGGACAACGCAACCGCAGAAACTGCCGCGGCCGGGATGCGAACCCGTGTCGCCCGCACCGCAGGAGGCATCGCTAACCGCTCGACTAAAGGGTAAGATTCGCGAGCCAGCGGCCAGCGTGTCTTCTTTTCCATGCACGTTACAATATATATATATGAGATCATAATACCCCCCCCCAAAAAAATAACTTTAGTGCCCCTTACACCTTTATTGCTTCACATTAACCTCATGAATTAATAATACATATAACCCAGGTGCAAACAGAGGGGGGTCCCCAATTGTCTTGGTTCTCCATTCCATTGGACTCTGGCCACCCCCTGCCAAGGGCCGTGTGGTGGCTGCAGGCACATCAGCCACTCAGCGTAAAAAGCTGTCAAGCACAGGCGTCCTCCCGTTATGTGGCTCCAGGATTGGCCTCTACACCCACCTGAGGATCTAAAGGGGCCCAGAGGGAGGACCATCATACTTGACCTCGAGTGACTGCCGATGATGATGACATTGTAGCACACCATCAACATGGCTTAAATAGTAACAAGTAGCCTATCAGCGGGGGTCATTATGTAACCACCAGTTACAGCAGTTTTAACTGAACATGTAGCATAGCCTATAATTTCACATCCATCTTACCGCTACAGTTTGCTGCTCTTAGACAGCATTGCTGGCCACTTGAGGATGCTGATGCCCAAACAGTATGTCGACTTTTTGCCGCGGTGCATGCACAACTGCCGCCATGGGCTATACAGTAACTCATGGAGGACCTGAGCGGGATGTTTAGTCGTGCTCGCAACTGATGCATGGACACACGGAGGGCAACAAATAATGTTACAGAGTTGAGGACATGACAAAGCTAGCTAGCCGTGTAGTTAGCCTAGTTTTGCTCATGCAATTTAGGATATGACTAATCCCTGGAACATAATCCCTACTTGCTGGTCGCCTGCCTTTCTCAGTGAATACTGCCTTGCTGCACCAACACGCACAGCACAGGTGTGCCACGGGTCTGGACGGTTCTGTGCTTGTTTACACTTGGAGGTCTGCGCCTCTAATGCCTGCTTCCTTATTTTCTCTCATTTTTTCTGCCCCTCTTTTACTTTTTGACATTTCTTTGCTCATTGCTTTCGTTGGCCGTCTCACTGCTGTGCGCTAGTTTTACATTAGTCTAGAATGTTAATGCGCATTAACTAACTTGGTTGTGATTGGCCAGTGAGCCCCGTCCTGGAATACGCATGCAGCATGCTCTCATGCACACCAAAGGCACACAGGGTCTGTCATGGATTTTTCTGACGGCCCACCGATGAGGCGGCCCACCGGGATCCCGGTGTGCCCCGATGGCCAGTACACCACTGTTTGTAACCGATTTCCCCAACTGCAACAGTTGTTAAAGGAGTCTCATATCCCATACATATGCCAGTGCAGCACAGTGTATATATAGTATGTGGGATCTCTGTGGAAATGTCCTGGGATTAAATACTCAGATGGTTTTTCTTCTTTGCATGTTAAAATCAACATTCAGCTCAGGTCAGCTCATGTACATAAAAAATAAATAAATAAATAAAAATGTCAGCGCCCTCATGCAAATAAGCACCGGGAAGCTTTTTCTTTTTTTTTATATATATATATATATATATATATATATATTCATCCAATTCTAGCAGAACAGAACTGCCCTCATCCGGTCACCCATTTCCCATGTTTATTCAGACTCACTTTAATCAGAACCGTGCTCAAAGAGAACTACTATGAACAAGGGACATTATATGCCCTGAAATAGCAGCACAAAAAAAGAAAAAGAAAGAAGGACGACCAGCTACAGTAGAGCAGACCGGGCCTGCTCGCTCCCATGATGTCTATTGCTTGTCAGGACTGACTCAGCCCAACCCGAACGGACATTAGCCTCCCAACAAACACGTGCATAAAGAAATTGTTAATGCGATCTGCTTCGCGCTGTGATGCGTGTGCTCCGTGTCCTGGCTGAACCGCGCCCCCGGAGCCCCCGAAAGCCCGCAATCTCCAAACCCACACCTCCGACGACGAACCCCCTCGTATCAACCAGCGCCGACGTGTGACACGCCGGACGTTTCCATTTCCTGCGGCGTTCCACGAGGATGGATGGGGCCTGTCAGGGCCCGCGTTGATATCTCTCTTCAACCACCTCTCGCATGAAATGTGAGACCGCTGACGGACAGCGCTGCGGAAGGGTAATCAATGGGGGGAGAGCGTCCGCAATAATCACCCCCATAAGGGGCCCCCGGATGTTTGGTCTGACAGAAAGAGATCCAAAATCAAAAGGCTGAAGGCCACTTTGATGGCGTTTCCGTGACAGATTCAGAAGTGTTGTGGGATTATGATAAGGCTCTCGGTCCCTCTCAACTCCCCGGTGCACAAAAGCTGGCTTTCATTGCCTCCCTGGACTAATTTGGGGAGTGTAGCAGGAGGTGGCTGGATAAAGTGGCTGGTGGAAGCATCTGCACAGACGGCGACTAAGAGCCAGCGGTGATTGAAATGGCTTCCACCGTCAATTAAATGTTGTCATGACGATGAAACTTTTTTTTTGGGGGGGGGTGGCTCTTGTATAATGTTATTTTTAACTCATTTATTTATTGCTTTCTGGGAAAATTGAGAACTTTATGAGAACAGATGCAGGGCTGCTGTTATTGTACCGGCCTGCTGCTGAAAGGCGCGGCGCCCGGCGATGTGCGGTATGTAAATCCTGAACATTTTGACGAGAGAACGTGAAGGGAAACAAAGAGCAATGGCTTACCATGTCCTCACACCTGTCCGTGGCAACAGAAAATTCCCTCGTTGGGTCACGACACGTATCGCCCCGCTCGACTCGAGCCGGACATACTCCTGCCATGTTTCAGGGAAAGGAACCCATTGCCCTTTCCCCCCCCAGCCTATTATCTCATAAACACATGTTCACTTTAGGGTCACATATATAACAATACGATAAGCCACTTAACATTTTTCATACTGGGTTTCCCTTTATGCAGCCATTCCCAACGTAGGGTTCAGGTGGTCTACGGGGGAAATCGGGGGGTCTCCAGTGATTTGAGCAACTTGAATGCATTCGTATTTAATGATCCTTTTTATTTTATGTATTTTTTACTGCTACTGTGTAATCAGTGGCCGCTGTTGTCACCAGCCCATATTTCCTGGCGGTCAGAGCCATATGTCATGAATCCGGCTCTGGTTTCTGCTGACTGTGGTAATTAAAGGCGGCCGCCAGCATCCCAGACGAGCCCACCCAACTGCTGACCCACAGGGGAGGCCTGGGCTGACTTTATCTGCTAATGCCCCATGACAGATAAGCACAATGTAGTCTGCACTTGGTTCACTCAATTCAGTAACCCAGGTCTGTATTCCTTCACAAGGGGTATTTGTTTGGCAAACGGCGTCTACGCACAATAAAAATGCCGGGGGGGAAACGCACAATGTTAAAACAAAACATAACACAGTGACAAGCAAAATGAATGGCTGAACTCTATCAGGAATCAGGAACATTTATTTGTCATTTCATTTCATGCACTTGCGTACACGGAATGAAATATCGTTTCCCCCAGCCCACAGCGGCGCTACACAAACACAAAAACACATATATCCAACATATCCACACACACAAAACTGTCCAAGACAGCGAGCGCCAGGATGACTGTCAGAACTGCCGGTCTGCATGGGCTAGCAGATAGCTTAGCCTACCCCGCTTCCACGTCCTGTCAGACCACCCTCGGTGTTATGGGAACTGCTGCTCTGCATGGGCTAGCAGATAGCTTAGCCTGCCCCACTTGTGTGTGCTGACAGACCGCCCTCGGTGTTATGGGAACTGCTGGTCTGCATGGGCTAGCAGATAGCTTAGCCTACCCCGCTTCCACGTCCTGTCAGACCACCCTCGGTGTTATGGGAACTGCTGGTCTGCATGGGCTAGCAGATAGCTTAGCCTACCCCGCTTCCACGTCCTGTCAGACCACCCTCGGTGTTATGGGAACTGCTGGTCTGCATGGGCTAGCAGCTAGCTTAGCCTGCCCCGCTTGTGTGTGCTGACAGACCGCCCTCGGTGTTTCCTCTTTGGGCACAGCTCTGGGCCGGGCCGTGATCTCTCGGCCCACCGGACGCCGCAGACCAGGCCCTCCCCAGCTGATCCAACACCAGCTCTCCCAGCCTGACTCCTTCGACATACCTCACCGCACGCCACATGGCGACACCAAAAACACAGTCAATGCCAGGCAAGGCCGCCGCCAGACCGCCCTCGGTGTTATGGGAACTGCTGGTCTGCATGGGCTAGCAGTTAGCTTAGCCTGCCCCGCTTGCATGTGCTGTCAGACCGCCCTCAGTGTTTCCTTATTGGACGCAGCTCCAGGCAGGGCCGTGGTCCCTGGGCCCACCGGACACAGCAGACCAAGCTCGCCCAGCCGTCAAATGAAGAAAGACACTGCATGGACGGCACTGGGTGAGGCCGCCGCCAGCATGACTTCGCACCGCCATCTTCCCACACCGGAAGCGGTAGATCATAAATCATCTGATCGTAAATCATAGAAACAAAGAGAAGTCGACGAGACTTGGCCGTGGGCGGACACGGCAGGCCGCGAGGAGCCGAACACAAAACCTTTCAGCCCGTCACCACAAAGCTGCTACAGGGGTGGAAGGGCAACTTGGCAGGTGGAGAAACTATTCCCGGCTTCCCAAAAAAAAAAAGCAGCAGATTTAATCCAGCGACGGCTGCTGCGTCCGTCCCCAAGGAGAGCTTTCTTCCTGTCTGGGGACGGCTAACACCCGTCTGGGCCACTGAAGCTGCTCGGCGGCCGGCGGCGAAAGCCTCAGCTCCCGAGCGTGCATGCAGGAAACACAATAGATGTGAAGCTGGGAGGAAGTAAAGATTTTAAAAAATGAAAAGAAGGAAAAGAAAAAAGGTTAAAAATACATTTATGCTCTACTGTCAGTCACGCAGTAATAAACATGACTTTAAGAGAGTTGTGGGTCTGTGTGTGTGTGTGTGTGTGTGTGTGTGCGTGTGCGTGTGTGTGTGTGCGTGCGTGCCAAGTCAACCCACTCCAGCTGAATACGAATAAAAGAGTGATGTCTCCATGGCAGCACACTCCATTTAACGGTGGCTAACATTTTCAAAGGTCAGTCTCGAAAGCAGAGAAGAAGAAGAAGAAGAAGAAGAAGATGAAGTGGCTCCGGCATCAGGCGGGATCCGTTGTCCTGGCCGGTTTGTGCCATCTCTTTTTTGCCCTTGCTCTCAGCGACTGCAGCATATTTTGTTTTCGGGAAACTTCCCAAACGGTTGCAAGGACGACGAGGAACACAGGTCCAGGCCCAGCCGAGAGACCCGGTAAGCAGACCTCGGCACTTAATCCAGTCTCTGTCTCACACCTGCAATGTGATGGCGTCCATGATGCCTCCCGTAAAGATCAAATATCATTGCTTATCTCAGCACCTTGAACACCTTCTTGTCTCGTCACTTGTTACAGAAATTCACGTTTTCTCTGCAAATGCATGATGCCATTCATCAGAAAGACAACGGACACACACCGAATCTAAAACCAGGACGAGCACAGCATCTCAGATCACATCTGAATCTCAGATTATCCATCCATCCATCCATCCATTAGCCAAACGGCTAATTCTGCTCTCAGGGTCGCGGGGGTGCTGGAGCCTATCCCGGCAGTCATTGGGCGGCAGGCGGGGAGACACCCTGGACAGGCCGCCAGTCCATCACAGGGCCCACACACACACACACACACACACCAAGGGACAAATTAGTACCGTCGATCCACCTGACCTACATGACTCTGGAGTCTGGAATGTGGGAGGAAACCCGGAGCACCCGGAGGAAAACCCCACGCAACTCGGGAAGAACATGCAAACTCCACACACAGAGGACCACCCCCAAGGTTGGGCAACCCCGGGGCTCGAACCCAGGGCCGCGCCACCGTGCCGCCCTCTCTCAGATTATAATCTGAGATAATCTGGATGATCATCGCTGAACCCGAAAGCAACCCCGCTTCGCTTCAGCTCCTGCTGCTGTAAGGTCGCGGCAAGTAAGCGTCTTGCCACGCTGTAGCGCACGGATCCACTTACTGCATATGTGTTTAGATGCGCTGGTGAAGGAAAACCCAGCGTTAAAATGTAATCCTGCTGCATGTGGAGATGATCGCCCTTACTCCCGGTCCAGCTCAGCCGGTTCCAGTCCTGCTAACGGGGCGATCCGGCTCGCTCTAAGAAAATGGAAGGAAATAACTCGGGATAGGCGAAACTGCATTGGAAACAGGGGGGGGGGGATTACCTTGCACCACTGGCCAATTTTAATACATTTATTTTAAGATGACATGATTTAAGGATTTAAACCTGCCATACAAAAACCTGAAAAGAGTTTTTGTTGTTTTGTTTTTTGGGGTGGACAAGGTGCAGCACAGCAGAGAGGGAAGCCGTGTCCAGGGTTTTGACTGAAGAGTAGGATTTAATAGACCGGTCCCAGCGGTTACATGCTGCAACGGAGGGGGGGGTGGATGTTATCTTGTTCCCATGGTTACGTCACCGCCCACGCAGGGCCGGGCGACCGTCGAGGGGGCACGCCGCTCGCCGTACTTGATGGAAAACAAAAGCGCCCCCGTGGGTTTTCGGCGCGAGACGTCTCGATGTTTCAATCCCAAACCGCACACGGTCCTGGATTGATAGCGGACGACTGAAACCACCCAGGATGCATCTGGCCCGAGGCTGATAAAAAATATGGCCACGGCGGCCCGGTGGGAGACGAGACGGGCGGGGGTGGGGCGGGGTGGGGGGGTTTGGATGCACTGCAAAGTAAGGCCTCGACGGCACATTGAGCCTCGTATACATCCACTGAGTCGTCTTTAAAACAAGCGAAAACACCGGTCAACGTTTTCTTTTTTCTAGTCTTACTTTCAATAAACAAGCAACTTAGCCGAAGAAACTAGAGTGCTGTTTTTATGACGACTGAAACTGCATTAGAAACATGCAGCTTTCTCCAGCGGCCAAGGCCGGGCAACGCCGGGCAACGCCGGGCAACCCCTGCAGTGTACTGCATGTAGATGTGTATGCATGTTAGGCATACGTACTTAGTGCATCTTCCTTGGATAAAGGATTGTGAACAAAAACTCATCCAAACACACACACACACACACACACACAACCACTGTGTGCGCACGCAGTGATTTAATCTGGCTCCAAATCACTGCGTTGAAGAGCGCCGCAGCTATATGGGGCCGGCGCTGAGCTATTAGCGGGGAAAAGCAGGAGCGTAGTGGGCAACAAAAGTCTGATATATTGCACAATTACAGCCGCCATGACTGAACATAAAACTGAGACGCAATAACAATCCCGGTCTATTTGGGGGGGTTTTTCTTCTTCTTTTCAGTTTGAGAGAGATCCGTGCATAGCCACCCCGCTTTTCCAGACGAGGGAGGCGGAGGGGGGGGGGACAACGGGACTGGCGGAGCAGACCAGACCAGACCAGACCAGACGCCTCCTCACCCAGCGGCTTCCTTAAAGCTCCACCTGGGGAGGCTTTAAGGTGTCCCCGCGCCAGCTGGGAGGCGTAATCCTTCCGGTGTATCGCGGCTCTGCCATGCCCACTGTATCTTCAAAGGGAGGCGGCGGCGGCGGGGAGGGTCAACGCCGCCGGTTTGCCAGGAACGGCTTAGCTAAATCTACAAACCGGCATTTGATAGCCGTTACTTCTTATGTAACTTGTACTCCGTGGAAAATGGTTTATCCGGACACGTCCGACAGGCGGAGGAGAGTCACACGGCAAAGTCTCGCCGCCTTGTTTCAAGAACCGTTTACACAGAAAGGAAGAAGGCCACTTTCTTATTTTGTCATTGTACAAGTTTATAATGGACGTGCTCTCCCCATTTAACCCGTCCTTTTGTATAGGAGCAGCGGGCAGCTGCGGCACCCGGGGACCAACTCCGGTTCTGCTTTCCACTGCCTTGCTCACAGGCACAGGCAGGGGTATTAACCCTAACGTGCATGTCTTCTTGAGGGTGGGAGGAAACCGGAGCACCCGGAGAAAAGACACGGGGACAACATGCAAACTCCACACAGAAAGGACCCGGGATTGGAACCCAGGACCTTCTTGCTGTGAGGCAACAGCGCTAACCACTGGGCCGCCGGGCCGCCCCCAAAAAACTGATAAAGTGATAACTACTGGTCAACTACTATTACTCCATCCATCCATCCATTATCTGAAGCACTTACCCTGCTCCCAGGGTCGTGGGATGTTGGAGCCTATCCCAGCAGTCCAGCGTTCCCTAATTCAGTGTATTGACGGTATTACTTTATGGATGTCGGATAACTTTTTTAGAATTGAACAAAGACAAGACAGAGATACTTATGTTTGGTGCAAAGACTCGGAGACAGAGAATCGCAGCTCATCTCAGCTCTCTGTCTCTGGAGTGCAAAGGTGAAGCTAGATATCTCGGTGTAATCATGGACAGCGATCTAAATTTTAAGAGCCACATCGATCATCTCACAAGATCAGCCTTGTACCACCTTAAAAAACATTTCAAAACTGAGGGGCTTTCTATCAATATTAGACTGTGAGAAATTAATCCATGCATTTATAACAAGTAGACTAGACTACTGCAATGGACTACTCGCCGGCCTCCCAAAATCAGTTGTGCACCAACTACAGTTAATTCAAAATGCAGCAGCACGTGTTCTCACCAGAACTAAAAAGTATGAGCACATTACACCTGTTCTTACATCTCTGCGTTGGCTCCCCGTTCAAAACTAGAATTGATTTTGAAATTCAGTTAATTGTATACAAAGCGCTAAATGGCCTTGCACCACACTATATAAAAGACATGTTAATTCCTCACAAACCAGCAGGAACTCTCAGGTCCAATGGCGGTGGTCTTTTAACCATCCCTCGTGCTAGCAGGGGAGGCTGCATTTTCTATTTACGCCCCAAGTAGATGGAGCGCCCTGCCTGAGGACCTGAGAGAGGCCCCCACACTGGACACCCTGCCTGAGGACCTGAGAGAGGCCCCCACACTGGACACCCTGCCTGAGGATCTGAGAGAGGCCCCCACACTGGACACCCTGCCAGAGGACCTGAGAGAGGCCCCCCACACTGGACACCCTGCCTGAGGACCTGAGAGAGGCCCCCACACTGGACACCCTGCCTGAGGATCTGAGAGAGGCCCCCACACTGGACACCCTGCCAGAGGACCTGAGAGAGGCCCCCCACACTGGATACCCTGCCCGAGGACCTGAGAGAGGCCCCCCACACTGGACGCCCTGCCTGAGGACCTGAGAGAGGCCCCCCACACTGGACACCCTGCCTGAGGACCTGAGAGAGGCCCCCACACTGGACGCCCTGCCTGAGGACCTGAGAGAGGCCCCCACACTGGACACCCTGCCTGAGGACCTGAGAGAGGCCCCCCACACTGGACACATTTAAAAGCAGGTTAAAAACCTTACTTTTTAAAACAGCCTACAGCTAATTCATAGCGCGTGTGAGTGTGTTTTATATATTTTGCTATTTTTATACATTCTGCTCTGTTGTTACTTTAATTAATCAGTGTTTATGGCACTTTTATTTATTTTACTAACTCAGTTTGTACTTATCTAAAATGTGCCTGTACTTTTATTTATTTATTTTTTGTGAGGGGGGGTTTATTGATTTCATTGTGTTATTGTGTGAAGCACTTTGTGTTGCATTTGTTTGTATGAAAAGTGCTATACAAATAAAATCTGATTGATTGATTGCTTGATTGCTTGCTTGATTGATTGATTGCTTGATTGCTTGATTGATTGCTTGATTGATCAATTGCTTGATTGGTTGATTGCTTGATTGCTTGCTTGATTGATTGATTGATTGATTGATTGATTGATTGATTGATTGATTGGTTGGTTGGTTGGTTGGTTGGTTGGTTGGTTGGTTGATTGGGCAGCAGGCAGGGAGACACCCTGGACAGGCCGCCAGGCCATCACAGGGCCAACTACTATTACTGATAAATACATTTTTAAAAAAAGACAAGGTTGTTTATCATAATTTAAAGCAACATTTCTCACTTAACGACTTATCATTTTCTCCATCTGGACCACGGAGTCAGGTTGGTACATAATGCCAGCTGGCATCCTTACCACAGTCGCCGTGAAGCACTGCTGACGTGTGTCGGTCGTGTTGGACCAACTGGAGAAGCTACGAACGTGTTGGAAACAACCGCAGCCCGAAAAAAAGTTTGCAACGTGATGCCGATGGGGCCAAGCTTCTGTCGGACGGGTGATCAATACACATATGTTTTGATGAACTCTGCAATACACTGGACTGCCTGTGTTAGCTTCGGTCTGAGGACACAAGTTTTACACGGTGAGGACTATTTACTGGTGAGTCTGGTTTATAGTTCAGCTATCAGCGGCAACAGGTCCAACTTCTCTCGGCCTCCTACATCCAGCTATTGGAAAGCTGTTCGACCGTAATACTGATTGACTGTCCCACAGAACTGCCACCTCGTCAACACATTTCAAGTGGAAGAACCAGTGGGGGAAAGTTGCACATTGTAGCTTTAAAATATTTAGCTTGTTTCAGCACATCTTGCCTGGTACTGCACTTGCAGATTATTTTATTTGTTTTGGGGATTTTATTTTATTTTTTTTTACTTAAGCATGCTACATTTTGAGATGGCATTTATGCAGTGTGTAGCCGCTCAATTTGAATAGAAATAAGTTTTCCTGCAGCACCAACACTATTTCCGAAGGACGTAAGAAAATACAAGATTCCCTCCCCCCGAGAATAGTCATGCCGGAATTATAAACCCCATTTCTCTTGCCCAGTTTCGAGAGGCCATTTTTTATTTCTATTTTTCTATCTTTTTTTTTACTCCCTCTCTGGACATTTGTCCCGATGCCCGTCGCAGGGGGCCAATCCAAACACGGGGGTGATAGATTGCGGTTGTCATCATCCAGCCAGTGACAGCTGTGACAGTGCAGTCAGTCACTCAGCGGAGGAGCGATGCCCCTATCTGGGTGGGACACCGAGGGACGGATCGTCGTCTGCCAGGCGTCAAGACTTTTGCGAACAGATACGGAGACAAAAGTTAAACTTTACCGTGAAGATGACCTGCTTTTCTACTTGGAGCTGTTGGGCCCTTAGCTGAGGCTCCCATCCAATATGCGATAAGCGGTAGGATGACCTTTAGCTGCGGTGACCCGGAAACAGAAAAAAATAAGTGTGTCGAGGGGGTCTGGCTGGGAGAGCTTGGTCTGCCGACTCCAGTGGGCCCAAGGACCGCGGCACTTCCCGGAGCCGCGCCCGAAGAGGAAACACCTGGGCCGGTCTGACGGGAC
>JAJHIY020000889.1:735000-765310 GCA_022114975.2 Lampris megalopsis
ACCTGGGATACCTCCAAGGACGGACATCCCCGGGGTTCGAACCCAGGACCTTCTTGTTGTGAGGCAACAGTACTAAACACTGCACCACTGTGCCACCCAAATGCTGAACTTTTTAACATGCATTTGAAATGGAAAATAATGGAAATCAGGAAACAATAAAAAGCAAAATGCAGAACATGAACACAAATATTATAAGGCCCTAATATATGCACGCAATATAGCTGAAGCACAAAGTTGGTGTCATATTAGCTGAAAATAAATGATGCTTTTTGCTTTCCTCACCTTTACTGTTAACTAATGGCCACAGGAAAGAGGTTTCAGTTTTAAGGCACACCGAGACGTGATACATATCCAAAGACATGTGGGAGTTCGGAGGTTAAACAGAAATAAAACTTACTGAAGACCATTTCGATATCTTACATTTTACATGGAACAAAAAAAATGTAATGTATTAACTGGTCATAGAGACTTCAAATTGACAATTCTGCCCTAGAACAATTAAAGATGCTTACATTGTCATTACCGTTTTAGTTCCTGGCAAAATATCATTCATTTCCAGTTTGCATTTTGCAGAGGAGATCTGTAAAGGCCTTCAGGGCCTTCTCCGCAGGCCCTACCATTTTTGAGAGCTGTAATATTTAGTTGATAAAATATTACAGATAAGCAATTATCATATTATTGTTAAAATAATTCATAATAAATCATTAAACATACTTATTTGATTTTTAAAAATGGTTTTGTTTCAGTTTCAGTTACCATCATAACTATCTGGAGCTCTACCTGTGCGTCTTCATACAGGGCCTGCTGTGTCTTTGGTTGCAGCCTCTGCTCATATAAAGTGTACTGGGCAAAAATATACAGTGACAAACAAATTTACCATCAGAAGTTGATATGTGGTGATTGGGACACCCCTAGGCCCTGTTAGAAGGCCCCCGGTGATGTCATCATATCATCTCTTCGTGCCATGGGGCACATAATGCGCTATAGCCTGCAACTGTTGGGAACCGAGAAGAATAGTGGCTAACGAAGAAATTGATATTGTGGCTAATTTGCTTCCGATTCCACTTCTCAGGCAAAGTGTTCAAGATAACAAGCACGAAACCGCCCAGACCCACGGTGCACCTGGTGCGAGGTCCCTAAGCATCCTACTAAACATCCCTACTAGGTGACCATCTCAGGTCATCCACGAGTGAATGAGTGACCAACATTTGTGACACATAAGCCATGGCGGCAGTTGCACGGCACAGTGGGGAAAAGAAATCTCTGAAAGGGGGAGACCAAGACCGAAGCCAAAGGGCTCACTAAGGCAGAAAAGGGCTTCACGAGGAACTTTACTGAAGCCAAAGGTGATAGATGATTTCATCAGAAAGGAACAACGGACGGATTTTGTTTTCAAGTGACTGGTGAGTCCTGCTGTATTAATCTATAGAGTGGAGGTGATTAAGAGTTTTGTTGACAATGCTCGAATTTGTTGCTGTGAGATATATGGCCTAATTTCGATCGTTAAAAAATCTGTCCTTTATTTTTGGCAGATTATTGAGCAACATGAGCGAATCTTCTAGGCCACTGGAAGGCCAGCTGGCAGTTTTGCTAACGCCTTTGTCTTAGTGGGAGAAATAACAAGGTTTGCATAGTTTCAGCTTGTTGAGCCAGTGGTTTGAGCACATGAGTTAAGAGGCTTTCAGGAGGTGATTTTATAATGGACTTAGGTGTAATTAACTTTGTGGAATTAATGATGTAGTTCGCAAATTGTTTCGATATTAGTGGAGCTTGAAGCAATGAGTTGCCGGCAATGAGTGCGCTTTGTGTGCTTTGTGTGCTTTGTGTGTGTGTTTGTGTTCTCCTGGATCGCCGCCTTGTCGTGGTGGAGAAGCTTGCATGTACTAATGATCCCAAGAGCTGTGCCATCCAGAGCCTGGCCCCTGGTAGGGTCATAGGTCAAGGGGGGGGGTTCAGATGAAACGCGATCCAACAAAGACCTCAACGGCGGAACTGGCAGAAGATGTCTCCAGGTCACAACGGCAGTGAAGGAAGATGAAGGCTGCAACAGAGGGTGGTCCCAATCATCTTGGTTCTCCATGCCATTGCACTCTGGCCACCCCTTGCCAAGGACCATGTGGTGGCTGCAGGCGCATCAGCCTCTCCACCTAAAAGGCTGTCACTTGCAGGCATCCTCCCACAAGCACACCCACAAGGACCTAGAGGAAGGAGTCATACTCGACCCTGAGTGATCGCCGATGATGGTGATGATGATGACGATGGTGTGTGTGTGCGCATGCGTATGTGTGGTCCACTACTGGCATTTTTGGTTCCTCAAACCGGCTCAGAGCCCTGCTACAAACATGACAAATGCAAGATATGCGCTTTAAGAAGTGCACGAAGGTTCACATTTCAAGTTGCTACCAACCTGCACAGTCAAGACGGAACAGATTCAGCAGAAGGAGGAAAATGGCTGCCACTTTTGTTGCTTTTGTTGCGCATCTGTTGTGCTCGTGTTCTTTAGTTGCCCTGTGCATTGGGTTGCAGCATTACAGTCACACCACCTGGATAACTGGTTCCACCCCAGCTGGAGCACGCTTGTTAAAAATGTATGCGGTCATTCTTCTTTTCTGGTGTTTTTCATATAAAAGTGTCAACAAAATGGCAGATGTGAAGGTTTTGTGCTGCAGTGTCTGAACAGTTTCTCACCTGTACTGAGGTGAATCCCACCAGCCTGGTTGGTGTGGCCTTTTCAGGAACTTATCGACCGTCAAAATTCAGACAGAGGGAGCTCAATACTAATAATGACGGCTAACGCGCACACCCACGCATGCACACGCACACACCGATTCTTGTACTGGATCTTTGTGAGGACCCCTTATTGACTACAATAATTCCCTGGCCCTCAACTCAAACCTTACCCATCAGAATTGACACGCCGAACCTTAACCCCTACCCTAACCTAACCCTAATTCTAATCTTGACCCTAAACCCAAGTCCTACCCCCACAAACACACCCTTCAAGAAGTGAGGACCGGCCAAAATGTCCTCACTTTGCAAAAATGTCCTCGCTGCAATTGTTGAAATTTCAAATTGGCGTCGGCGTGATGTGGCGGTGTATTCCGTTGCCTACCAACACGAGGATCGCTGGTTCGAATCCGCGTTTTGCCTCCGGCTTGGTCGGGCGGCCACGTCTGCGGGTGGGAAGCTGGATGTGGGTTTGTGTCCTGGTCGCTGCACTAGCGCCTCCTCTGGCCGGCCGGGGCACCTGTTCGGGGGCGGGGTACTGGGGGGGAATAGCGTGATCCTCCCACGCGCTACGTCCCCCTGGTGAAACTCCTCACTGTCAGGTGAAAAGAAGCGGCTGGTGACTCCACATATCGGAGGAGGCATGCGGTAGTCTGCAGGCCTGCTCGGATCAGCAGACGGGGTGGAGCAGCGATCGGGACGGCTCGCGAGAGTGGGGTAATTGGGGGAGGGGAATCTTCAATCGGTCCTCGCAAATATAGAAGTATAAGAACACACATATATGCAAAACACACACACACACGCCGAGGTCAAACGGGGTCAGGAAGATTTAATATGGCCAGCATGATGAAGCGTCCTCTTTCATCTGCCGGCGAGCTGCAACAGGCCTGAAAGACCATTTGCCAGACGACACAAACAGGCGTCACTGCAAAGCTGCTGCAGCATTAAGCAGGAAGATGAAACCATGCGAAGTTTCCGACCGGACAAGAAGAAAAGATGAGCGTTCCCAGAGGAATTAGACAACGGGGGAAAGGTCAAGCTGCCTCTGTGGGGCGATTTGTTTGGAGAGTATTCCGGGGAAAAACAGAAATGCACAAATCCCCAACAAACACACACACACACCCCAACACACACACACCCCCCAACACACACACACCCCAACACACACACACCCCAAGACCCACGTGCACGAATGCACTTGCATGTGTGCACACACACACACATTTGCGAGCCAAAACAGCCATACACACACACACACACGCACACACACTCAAACGCACACGCACGCACACTCTCTCTCGCCCTCTCTCACTCTGTGTCTCTCTCTCTCTCTCTGTCTCTCTCTCTCTCGCTCGCCCTCTCTGTGTCTCTCTCTTTGTCTCTCTCTCTCTCGCCCTCTCTCTCTCTCTCTCTCTGTCTCTCTCTCACTCTCTGTGTCTGTCTCTCTCTCACTCTATGTCTCACTCTCTGTGTCTCTCTCTCACTCTCTGTGTCTCTCTCTCACTCTCTATGTCTCACTCTCTGTGTCTCTCTCTCTCGCCCTCTCTCTCTCTCGCTCGCCCTCTCTCTCTATGTCTCTCACTCTGTCTCTCTCTCGCTCACCCTCTCTCTCTTGCTCGCCCTCTCTCTCTCTCTGTCTCTCTCTCACTCTGCGTCTGTCTCTCTCTCTCTGTCTCTCTCTCACTCTCTCTGTCTCTCTCTCTCGCTCGCCCTCTCTCTCTGTCTCTGTCTCGCTCGCCCTCTCTCTCTTTCTCTTTCTCGCTCACTCTCTCTCTCTCTCTCTCTCTCTCTCTCTCTCACACACACACAAACACACACGCAGACGTTGCCATTATGCTTATGTAAGTGTTTTGAAAGCATTCCTGAAATTAGTTCAACCCCGAGCAGCTTTGCGAACAAGCCAGAGGAGCAATTGCTCTGCATTATTCAAGGGAGCGCGAGAGACTCCACTTCGGAGGCCCGGCCACATTTAACTTTAACTTGATTTGGTTTAGCAAAAAGAAACGCACGTCGCGAGAGGCCACGACGGCTCGCCGCGCAGCCAACGCTGCGCCACAGACGCGCCACAGACGCGGTGACAGCGACCTCCTCCGCACCCCAAATGCCTCGCAGACAAGAGGAGCCGGCGCCCGGAGGTGCCCCCTCTCCCCGCCCACTCTGTGATGTGCAGCCTCCTGAAGGGAGACCATCGTCTTTGTTGCGGTTGCGGTTGTTGTTGTTTCTATTCTGCTGCCATGCAGCCGTCACATTGGCGCATTCTCTGCACTGCCGCATCCCGTGGCGATCCCACGGCTCCGCCGCACACCGGTTGCAAGGGGTTTGCAGGGGGTGGCAGGGGGTTGCAGGGGGTTGCAGGGGGTTGCAGGGGTTTGCAGGGGGTTGCGGGGGTTGGCAGGGGGTTGCAGGGGTTTGCAGGGGGTTGCAGCGGGTTGCAGGGGTTTGCAGGGGGTTGCAGGGGTTTGCAGGGGGTTGCAGGGGTTTGCAGGGGTTTGCAGGGGTTTGCAGGGGGTTGCAGGGGGTTGCAGGGGTTTGCAGGGGGTTGCAGGGGTTTGCAGGGGGTTGCAGGGGTTTGCAGGGGTTTGCAGGGGTTTGCAGGGGGTTGCAGGGGGTTGCAGGGGTTTGCAGGGGGTTGCAGGGGTTTGCAGGGGGTTGCAGGGGGTTGCAGGGGTTTGCAGGGGTTAACGGCATAGAGGAGCGCTCACGTTGAGCGGCCTGCAGGCCCCAAAACCGATACAGTTCAAAACAGGGTGAACTCATCCTCCAAAAGTGAGTCATCTATCATCTGTGGGGACTTTCTGCGAAATATCTAATGTATGGCCGGAGAAACCGTCACCCCTCCAGACACACACACACACACACACACACACACACACACACACCTCCAAATACAGCAGGTTTAGGGGGGACATCAACCTAAAAAGGATCAATTCTTATTATTTGTTTAGTTTGGGTCAACACACAGTATATTTGGGGGTGGGGGGGCGGCTATATCGCTACACAAGCAGGGGATAACTGTGTGTTTGACTGCAAAATATCAACACACACTTGTGTTGTCATAACTAAACTAACATAACTTACAGGTTTGGAAATGACAGCACTTATGCCTTTATATCTTAAAGGACCACTGCAATGCCTCACATGCCTCAGCGGCCTCGCGGTGCTCTGGACGAGAGTGTGGATGTAAACACGGGTAGCACTAACTCGGTAAGGTTACAGGCTTTTCTTTTGTGCCCTGGTCATTTTCCATCCATCCATCCACCCATACATCCACCCATCCATCCACCCATCTATTCATTATCCAAGCCACTTATCAAACTCAGGGTCACACGGGTGCTGGAGCCTATCCTGGCAGTCATTGGGCGGCAGGCGGGGAGACACCCTGGACAGGCCGGCAGTCCATCACAGACCCCGCCCACCCACACACACACACACACACACACACACACACACACACACACACACACATAGGGACAATTTAGTCCAGCTGAGTCACCTGACCTACATGTCTTTGGACTGTGGGAGGAAACCGGAGCCCCCGGAGGAAACCCACACACACGGGGAGAACATGCAAACTCCACACACAGGACGACCCACCAAGGCTGGACTACCCCGGGGCTCGAACCCAGGACCTTCTCGCTCTGAGGCGACCACACTAACCACTGCACCACCGTGCTGCTCTTTTTTTTCCCCCATACATTTGCACAAATAACAAAGTGTGTGTGTGTGTGTGTGTGTGTGTGTGTGTGTGTGTGTGTGTGTGTGTGTGTAGTGTGCAGATACCTCTGCATGAGGAATATAGACAGGGAGACAAGCAGCAGCAGCAGTAAATAAATAAATAGGTAATTGCTCATTAGGAAAATGAACTGGCACTCGGATCTCTAATTTATTTATTTATTTATTTATTAAGTGGCAGGGGAAAGCCAAAATGTTGCCGGCCTCGTAACAAATCTCCACCTTACCTGTGGGTTTGTCATCATGCGTGTTACTGTTGCTTTTCATTTCGCATTCATATACAAAGTACTTTGTGAGCACTTTGTAACCCTTAGCTTACCAAATAAGACACATGTTTGCTAACATGTTCTCATTTAGCAGACATTTCTATCCAAATGACCTCATAAGCGAGTCATAAATTAACATATATATATATATATATATATATATATATATTCCTACGTCGGTGTATAGCCATACTGGAGCGCTAGATAGCACTTGTTTTATAGCCAAGAGTACATGTCATTTTTACATGGAAATATTGTACATGCACAAAAAAATAAATCATCCAGTTACAAGCTCCTTCTAGAGACTATACTAAATCATTTTACATGGGCCACTACATAGTAAACCTCTACAAAGGTGTAAAATATGGTAGAAAACGATTCTCACCAGAAATACAGGGCAGAAATTCAAATGAATCCAACATGAAGTTAATTTACTCAAGAAGCCTTGAACTGATGTGTAATTTTCACCGATTTGCCTTCCTCTAAACGTATAGCTGAAGTTGTAACTCCTGAGAAGTTGGTTTCAACACTGCAGGGGTCCTCTGTCACTGACTGTGGGGTTGTCCGTCACTGATTGTAGCGTTCTCCATCATCAACTGTGGGGTTCCCCGTCACTGACTGTGGGGTTCTCCAACACTGACTGTGGGGTTTTCTGTCACTGAGTGTAGGGATCACCATTACCGACTGTAGGGTTTTCTAACATCAACTGTGGGGTTCTCTGTCACTGAGTGGAGGGTTCTCCATTACCGACTGTAGAGTTTTCCATTACCAACTGTGGGGTTCTCTGTCACTGAGTGTAGAGTTCTCCACTACCGACTGTAGGGTTTTCCATCATCAACTGTGGGGTTCTCTGTCACTGATTGTAGCGTTCTCCATCATCCACTGTGGGGTTCCTCATCACCGACTGTGGGGTTTTCTGTCACTGACTGTGGGGTTCTCTGTCACTGAGTGGAGGGTTCTCCATTACCGACTGTAGAGTTTTCCATTACCAACTGTGGGGTTCTCTGTCACTGAGTGTAGAGTTCTCCACTACCTACTGTAGGATTTTCCATCATCAACTGTGGGGTTCTCTGTCACTGACTGTGGGGTTTTCTGTTACTGACTGTAGGGTTCTCTGTCACTGAGTGTAGGGATCTCCATTACTGACTGTAGGGTTTTCCATCATCAACTGTGGGGTTCTCTGTCACTGATTGTAGCGTTCTCCATCATCCACTGTGGGGTTCCTCATCACCGACTGTGGGGTTTTCTGTCACTGACTGTGGGGTTCTCTGTCACTGAGTGGAGGGTTCTCCATTACCGACTGTAGGGTTTTCCATTACCAACTGTGGGGTTCTCTGTCACTGAGTGTAGAGTTCTCCACTACCGACTGTAGGGTTTTCCATCATCAACTGTGGGGTTTTCTGTCACTGACTGTAGGGTTCTCTGTCACTGACTGTAGGGTTCTCTGTCACTGAGTGTAGGGTTCTCCATTACCGACTGTAGGGTTTTCCATCATCAACTGTGGGGTTCTCTGTCACTGATTGTAGCGTTCTCCATCATCCACTGTGGGGTTCCTCATCAATGACTGTGGGGTTCTCCATCACTGACTGTAGGGTTCTCTGTCACTGAGTGTGGGGTTCTCCATTACCGACTGTAGGGTTTTCCATTACCAACTGTGGGGTTCTCTGTCACTGACTGTGGGGTTTTCTGTCACTGACTGTAGGGTTCTCTGTCACTGAGTGTGGGGTTCTCCATTACCGACTGTAGGGTTTTCCATTACCAACTGTGGGGTTCTCTGCCACTGACTGTGGGGTTCTCCGTCACCGACTGTGGGGTTCTCCATCACTGACTGTAGGGTTCTCCATTACCGACTGTGGGGTTCTCTGTCACTGACTGTAGGTTTCTCTGTCACTGCCTGTAGGGTTCTCCATTACCAACTGTGGGGGTTCTCTGTCACTGACTGTGGGGTTCTCCATCACGCTGCCAGCTGCCACCGGCTGGGAGCAGGGAAGCAAAGCAAAGCATTTGGAGGGAGCGTTTTGCTATATAACTACAGCCTTGCATTTAATTGAGGCTGCCTCCCCGTTTTTATTCCTCCTGCTCCCCTCTGCAAGCATGCATAATCTATCCATACAGGGAGATATCATCTGCCTAATGCTCTCTTTTACCACAGACTTCAAGCTGGCCAATAAATCCAAGAGCGAGGAGACCTTTAATAGACATCGGCTGAATAATGTGGCTGCTAGATTAGTGGCGGGGGGCTCGGGGGGTACACCTGGTTTTGTGGCAAAGAGAAGCAGAAGTGGTCGATTTTTTTAGGGTTGTTTTTCTTCCATGACCGCGGCATGAAGAGAAACCATTAACCTCACCGGACTTCCCCTACTTAGAGGAAGCTCTGGACACCTAAACACCCCCCCACTCCCTCATATCTCCTCAACACCGTCTGGAAATGCAAATTCACTTGAGTAGTAGCGAAGTAACAGCGTCTCTTAATGCCTTCTTTTATTAAGACTGGTACAAATTAACCTGCAACAGGGGTGTGCACTTGCTGTGATTCCTTTGGGGGGAAAACTCATAGCTTAAAAAAAAAATAGTGTCCTCTTACATACTAATGCTAAGCCCACTAGGAATGTGATAATGGCACTTCATGCCGAGTATTTGTTCAAACAACTCGTGAGAAAAAAGAGAAAAGAAATGAGCTCACAGTCAAGGTCGAAACATGTTTCTATACTTTACATTATGCTGTTTTTTCCAAACCTGTGTATGAGTTCAGGAAGCGTTTCTACTAAATTCTAACCCAGTCTTAGTGTGTTCCCCATATCACACTGTTTTCCACATCACATTGTAAAGATAACTACTTTATTTATGTTTTTCCATTTTGTGTACTACCCCCAACTCCCCGATAGTGGCTTTACTTGGGTCCAGGTTTAAGGAAATGTTCAGGGCCAACATGAACTCCATAATGGTAATACAACAACAGCTGTCATAGTCAGACAATATGCCAGGGGTTATGGATATTATGCATATTCATATCTGGGGGATTCAGTCATTCAGTATGGGCGGGGGTCCTTACCCATTGTAACGTATTTGATGCCAAAGGACGGGGGCTTTCCAGAGAAGGAAATAAACTCTTCTCCCTTTATCGCCCAAATTGCACTTGGCCAATCACCCCCACTCTTCCGAGTGGTCCCGGTCGCTGCTCCACCCCCTCTGCCGATCCGGGGAGTCGCCAGCCGCTTCTTTTCACCTGACAGTGAGGAGTTTCACCAGGGGGACGTAGCGCGTGGGAGGATCATGCTATTCACCCCAGCCCGCCGCCCCCCCCCTCCTGAACAGCGCCCCGACAAGCCAGAGGAGGCGCTAGTGCAGCGACCAGGACACATACCCACATCCGGCTTCCCACCCGCAGACCCGGCCAGTTGTGTCTGTAGGGACGCCCGACGGAGCCGGAGGTAATACGGGGATTCGAACTGGCGATCCCCGTGTTGGTAGGCAACGGAACAGACGGCTACGCTACCCGGACGCCCTGGAAATCACCTCTTTGTCTACTGGCTGCATGGTTTGGCGAGTTATAAACATACCGAGTCAATTTTGTCATCTTAGGGCGTCCAGGCAATGTAGCTAGCGGTCTATTCCTTTGCTTATCAACACGGGATCGCCGGTTCGAATCCCCACGTTAATTCCGGCTTGGTAGGGTGTCCCTGTCCTGGTTGCTGCACTAGCGCCTCCTCTGGTCGGTCAGGGCACCTGTTCAGGGGGGAGGGGGAACTGAGAGGAATAGCGCGATCCTCCCACGTGCTACGTCCCCCTGGGGAAACTCCTCACTGTCAGGTGAAAAGAAGCGGCTGGCGACTCCACATGTATGGGAGGAGGCATGTGGTAGTCTGCAGCCCTCCCCGGATCGGCAGAGGGGGTGGAGCTGCGACTGGGACTGCTCGGAAGAGTCGGGTAATTGGCCGGGTACAATTGGGGAGAAAGGGGGGGGGGTTGTCATCTTTCCAGCCAGCTAGCTTCTCGCTGTGCTTTTGAGTACAGGACAAAGTGGCGGGAGACTGCTTCACCAGCTGACAGATTTACCAACTTCTGTGGGTGGTGGTGTGTAAACATTGGTGGATGGTCTTTTCCTTTATTTTCTAAACCAATTTGTGGCTTATATAGAGGTTTTAACAAGCATCGTGCTGCTTTCCAGCGCTACCTTCCTTCCCGGCTTTAGGCAAGCACACATTTCCAACCCTGGGAGCCCATCAGCACCACCACAACCAGTCAGTTTGGGGTTAAATGTCTTGATCCAGGGCCCCCGTCCCATCCCCATAAGGATTATTAATGTTTACACAACTCGCACGCGAAGGCTACTGAGTGAACTTAGATTTTACCGTGCACTTTAAGAAAGACTGAATCCACGTTATTCAGGTTTATTCTGATATTTCATCAAAGGTGAAATCATAACGGTGAGTTAAAATGGGGAAAAAAAGGGGGGGTATCCCCATCTTCACTGAATCTACTAATGGGTTGCATCACATGACTAATGACGTCATTAAGTGTTGGGAGGCCCAGGTACAATGTGTGTGAGTGTGAGTGTGTTTGTGTGTTAGATGAGATTCCAGCCTGCCCTGACTGCTGTCTATTAGTCAGAGGAAAACAGTGGTGAGGGGCTCACAACTGGCAGGGGTTCCGAATGACAGGGTGGAGAAGTTGCAGTTATTAGCAGCCGAAGCCGTCAGCTCTACCTTGCTAAGCCTATGCCTCAAATGCCGATGGCGGAGGCGGGTCTGGAGACTAGTCTGCACCGCTGGTTTTTACTCCTGGATGATGATAATGTTCAGAAATGGTGCTAATGTGGACACGAATAAGAGCAGTAAGTTGGTTTTGTGCTATTTTTCTTTGGTTGCGTATAATTATGTGTGTGTGTGTGTGTGTGTGTAAAGAAAATATGGATGGCATATGGGAATTCCTTTGTGGATGAATGTGAAAATGCGAATTCGTCGGATGCAGTAGATAAGCTGTAGATACAACAACACAAGAGGTTAGAGATTCCAGGAAGTTCGCCCGGTGGTAAAAAATGATCAAGGGGCGTCCGGGTAGCGTGGCGACCAACAAGGAGATCGTAGGTTCGAATCCCCGCGTTACCTTCGGCTTGGCTGGGCGTCCCTACGGACACCACTGCCCGTGTCTGCGGGTGGGAGGCCGGATGTGGGTAGGTGTCCTGGTCGCTGCACCAGCGACTCCTCTGGTCGGTCAGGGTGCCTGTTCGGGGGGGGGGGGATAGCATGATCATCTCACGTGCTACGTCCCCCTGGTGAAACTCCTCACTGTCAGGTGAAAAGAGGCGGCTGGCGACTCCCCGACTCGGCAGAGGGGGTGGAGCAGCGACCGGGACAACTCAAAAGAGTGCACACTACAGAGTTAAGGGGTGCTTTTCATTTTGTAGCTAAATGAGCTGAGCGTGGGACTTACACTGAGGGCTCCGTTCCCACCAGGGGCCTCCAATGCTAAAAGCGTGTGCACTTATGTCACTATAAGGCGCCTCGGATGAAAGCGTCTGCTAAACAGCTTATGTAATATTCCATCCAAATAGACAGTGTGCCATCAGGGACTGGTCCTGCGACAACACTGCTAACATAAATGTGCCCGTCATCTGTGTACACTGTAGCTTGGTCTCTGAAGCTACAGCCTCCCTAATGGTAGGAGCCTTTACTTTATCATCACATCAGACCCGTGTCATCCCTGAGCCCTCAGTAGGCTCTGCTTCCAACCCATGTATTCTATTTTCAGATATTTGATGGCTAGGAGGTAGGGTTTGTGGTCTTTTTTTTTGTGGTTGGTTTTTCCTTGGAAAAGCAAATGCTACAAGTCAGCATGTCTACGCGACTCTTTGATGAGGTCCACAGCATGATCGCGTCACAGCAAGAAGATCCCTGGTTCGAGCCCCGGGGTAGTCCAACCTTGGGGATCGTCCCGGGTCGTCCTTTGTGTGGAGTTTGCATGTTCTCCCCATGTCTGAGTGGGTTTCCTCCGGGGGCTCCGGTTTCCTCCCACAGTCCAAAGACACGTAGGTCAGGTGAATCGGCCATACTAAATTGTCCTTAGGTGTGAATGTGTGTTTGTGTGTCGGCCCTGTGATGGCCTGGCGGCCTGTCCAGGGTGTCTCCCCGCCTGCCGCCCAATGACTGCTGGGATAGGCTCCATCATCCCCGCGACCCTGAGTAAGGATAAGCGGTTTGGATGAATGAATGATCTAGTGGCGTTATGGCAGGGTTTTTTTTTTTTAAGTTTGCGGTTGTTTTTTTCTCGGAAAAGCGAACGCCGAAACTCAGCATGTCTACGTGACTCTTTGATGAGGTCCACACCTCTGCACAAACTACCAGGTTTTCTCTATTTTATTTACGGTTGAAATGATCTAGTGGAGTTATGACAGGTTTAAGGTGCCATGGCTCATAAAATACACGCAAAAAAAAAATAATTGATGCTCATAGAAACCTCCAAATTAAGATAGATGAAAAACATCAAAATAATTTTCTGTCACAGGTAGGTGAGGCCAATTAATGTTGCAGAACAGGAACCCTCATTTGCATAATGGCTTTGCACCAGTGACTGTGGCGTTCTCCAGCGCTGGGGGAGTGTGTTCCTGTGTTAAGAGGTGAGGAGTTCAGGAATGAATAAGGAGGCATGGAGAGAGTGGAATATGTCTTTTCTGCTAAGTCAGTCTGTGCAGGGGAGTGGTTGTGTGTGTGTGTGTGTGTGTGTGTGTGTGTGTGTTTGTGTGTGTGCGCACTTATCAGACAAACTCCAAATATTTATCCAACATGAAGAGTTTCCCCTAGGTATGAGACACCAGCCATGGTGACATAAGCCACAATGAGAGAAGATGACTGGAGTGTTGAACGTAAGTCAATTCTGGAGATGCTTTTGAAGAATGGACCCTCTTTAACACAAGAGCTATAAAGCATATTACAAAATTTTTCTGTTTCTTTTTGAATTCTAAACGTATTTTTAAACTTTTTTTTAAGTTTGATAGCAGATTTTTCATATGATGATACACGTTTTTGTTTATTGTAATTATACCTTATCTAATATATCCTCATTGAACACAAATATTAAGTTGTCATAAAATGTGATTTACTGATGTATAATATGCTGAAATGAAACATATTTCAAAAAAATCAGTATTGCTTAAATTTGCTGATGCTTTTTTTTGCAGTTATAAAGGGACAGTTTCCAATTTCACCTCATTCTGAGACCCCACCCACCCACACACCCACACACCCACACCCACACCCACACACACACACACACACACACACACACACACACACACACACACACACACACACACTATACATGAACATATACTTAGAGCTCTATGAAATTGGTGGACAGTCTAATAAAACTCAATTTATATCTCAACACTCCAGTCTAATGCAAAGCCTCTGAATTTGTCAGTCATGTTTTTCCTAGTTGAGTTGTTAGCAGTCTGATAGTTTAGTAACTTCACCTTGAAGTCAACGACCTCAAAAATAACACAGGGGAAAACTACCATTCTTGCTGATTTGAAATGCAGCAAAACCTGGTCGATCAAACAAGAAGACATGGCTTTGAACTGTACTCAATATCCTTTTCAGTTTTTTTCCCCCACTCTGCTAGCTGTGCCGAGATGACTATCTTTTGAGTTAAATAAAAGAAGGCTTTTTTTTCCCTCTCCTTCAGAGACGTGATTTCTTTTACCTGTCAAATATTCATCACTACTCCATTCATGCCAGCTGAGTTATAGAAAAGGAAAAGGAACAAGAGATGGCATCATCACTGTAAGAACTATTGGAGAGAGGATGATACAAAAGAACAAAAAAGTTTACATGGTGTTCATAGACTATCAAAGGGCTTTTGGTCAGGTTAACTACGAGTGACTAATTTAGATATTGAAAGAAGAAGGAATCCTGGCACATAACATAAGAATAATAGAAAATCCATATTGGAACCACAAAGCAGCTATCATCACAGAAAATGGAGAAACAAAAGAAGTAGACATCTTACTAAGAGTTGTAAGACAAGGATGTAGTCTATCACCAATTCTCTTTAATTTGCACATGGAGATAATGATGATGAAGAAACACTACAAGAAAGGAGAAGGGAAAATTATGAGTGGGAAGAGGTTGACGAACATCAGATATGCTGATGATACAGTTCTTCGGGTAGGAGATGAGCAGGAACTCCAACAAATGTTGGAAGTTGTAAATCAGGCTTGCAAGAGATACAGAACGGCATTGAACAGCATAAAGACCAAAGCAATGATTATGGGAAAAGGTGACATTGACAAGATCAAAATTAAACTGGAGGTTTCAGAATTAGAGCAAGGGAACAAATGCAAATAAACTGGGAAGTTGGATCTATGAAGACGGATGATGTCTAGAGGAAATTAAATGCAGAATCGGATAAGCAAGAATGGCTATCATGGAGAATAAAGAACTTCCCAGAAGCAACATCACCATCACAGTAAAGAAAAAGATAATTGAAACCTATATCTTTTTTTTTCTTACATATGGATCAGATACATGGACACTGCCAGAGGAAGCAAAAAGAAGAATAAATGCATTTGAAATATGGTGCTACAGCTCAAGATCAGCTGGAGAAAATGATAAGGTTCTGGAACTGGTAGGTGAAGACAGGCATTTTATGAAGAAGATTGTAGAGAAAAAGTTTGAGATTGTGGGGCACATTCTGAGAGGGTCCAGTGGAAGGCTGTCAGGGTTCAGAACACACTAGACAGAGGCAGAAGATAAAGTCACAGTATTTTACTTGGCAAACAAAGCAGGGTATAAGACAGGCAGGGGTTTGGTACACAGTGGCAATCAGATCCAGGCAACAGTACCAAGTCAGCAGTCAAGAGGAGTCCAGGTGAAAACACAGAGAACAGGCAACCAGGAAGTCAGACAATACAAACAGAAACACTGGAAAAGACCAGCAGGGTCCTGAGAGGCTGATGAGGAGGGTTATGGAAGGGGGAAGACCATGCATAATGTGGTTAGAAGATATAGAAGGAGCAGAGAAAGAAGATATGAACATCTCAAGAGAAAGGCTGAGGAGAGAAACAGCCAGAGGACCATGAAAGCCAACCTTTGGACTGAAGACTACACAAATAAATGAATGAATTCTAGGAGCACAAACATTTTAAACTACATCTTCAGGTGACTATAGCTGTGACCTTTGTACTACTTGCCATTTGTTATGTTGCTGAGGAGCACATCTAAGGCCATGAACATGTTGAATCGTGTCTACAGCAATTTCCTCTGGATAACAGCATTAACTAAAAGCCTTAAATAAAGCTACAAAATATACTGTAAACTCCAGCTGTGAGAAGTGCACATACAAGAAAGATTTTGATAAAAGCACTAAATGTTTCAGATGGGGAAAAAAACAGTTGAAAATACAAAAAGCGATGTTAGAGGAGGAAGTATCTTACAGACACAGGCCTAGAAATGCACTCTGGGTTGAACAGCAGCCTATATTAACTGAAAACTGTTTGATGCAAATTTGATTCAATCATTTTCTAATGAGTTTCCTGAGGATAAGGCAGCTTAGTTAAACACACATTCCCCACAGTAAGTCCTTGTATTTGAAGCTACATTTGACACGCGCAGAAAAACACCACCGGATAACGACACATATACAGATGGTCTGCCAATCACCAGTTGCTCAAAAATGGCCCAAGACTAACATGCACAGTGCATGTTGCCTTATTATTATTAATGAGCACCCGGCTGCTGGGCACTGGATGTAAAATACTGAGCACATACAGAACGGTGGCAAGATGAAACGATCATATCACTCACAACAAAGCTTAGGGAAGCATTACTGAGCCTGCGTTTAATGTGTGCAGATGACAACCACGGATTTCCATATACAAAATGAATCAATGACCCTTCAAAGGCAAACAACGGGTCCTCCAAGATGACAGTAACTTTGGTTGCTGGAGCAAAAGCAAAGCAAAAGCAAATTGAAACGACGGGCCTTTTTCCTCTCAGTAGACACATCCTTGACAAAAGATTTATAGGAGGCTGTTCAAAATGGATCTATAAACCAGCACTTTACAACCGTCTTTTATAGACTAAGTCAAACCTGGCATTTATGTAACTTTACAACATGCTCTTATCACAAATGCCAGCAAGCAATGAGGTTAGACTGCAAAGTAGATGGTATGGCAGCTACAACCGTCACTTCAGGCGGGGGGAAAAAATAAAATACTGTTTTGACATTCCTGTAAAATGTCCCTGCTTGGGTAACTATCAGATGGATATTGATCATGAAGAGATCCAAAAATACTCCAATTCTGAACGTGAATATAGAAAAAATACTACATTTATTTCCTTAAATGTGTATTTCAAAATCTGAAATATAAAAGATTGGGTCCGTAAGGGTACCATCACTTTGTCAACTGTGTTTGACAAAAATACCAACTATCTCTTAAAAAACAAAACCACATATCTTAATTGCATACTATGTGTGTGTGTGTGTGTGTGTGTGTGTAATATAGACTCACAAGCCAGTCTCTAAACGCTTCGCTCAACTAGAGACTGAGGACATTCTCCCAGCTTTCCTTGCTAAAACTGGGTGGAAACAATTGGAGTTTAAAAAAAAACACTCATTGCAGAACCAATCCAAATTATTGGGGGCGGGGCCGTCACACTGGGAGCGGTGACATGCGGAAGTCGTGTGCTAGAAAACGCTGTCGTACCAGCAACGCTGTCGTTACAAGATGGCGCAGGCGCAGTCACCGAAGAAAACGAGACAGTACACAGCCAGCGAGCTAACATTAATTACGGTTTCGAACTCACCGTTGCACTACAGTGGGTACTTCGTCAACAGCCACGCCAACCAGCCGCTCCCGAAATAGCGGTGTTTTGTAGAGGCCGTCTCCACTTTGCTTGGCCACCAAAAGTTTCTGGTGTGCCAAACACAAGGGCGGAACCTCCGGCGGCGACCTGGTCATCGATGTCCTGGCTTTGTCCCGCGTATGCGGCAGGGACGCCTTTCGCCTTCAAAAACTGCACCTCCATTACAGTGGCGCCCCCAAGGGGTGGCCACGGCCACCCTGATACTATCCCTGCCCCGCCCCCCAGCTGGCCCCCCCAGCCACGAGTCGCATATGCAGAATATGCTTCTGATTATGCAGAATATGCTTCTATCTGATATTTTACATTAGGTGCTGTTCATTTAAATGAATAATGTATATTTTTCTTAACTCTCATATTGACAGTTTTCAACTAGCGAATACAGTATACTACAACAGCATCATAGAATTCCCGAAATTCAGCCATGGCTTTTGGTTTTGGTGTGCCACCCCAAGATTTTCAGTGGCCCCATTTGGCCACCCCTATGAAGCATTTCTGGGGGCGCCACTGCTCCATTATCGACAGCAGGGGGCGTATGACCAGCAACACAGACTTCTGCCCCTGTGCGGACAACAAGTCGCAGACAGCTGGCCAGGCTTGATAGACCCAAGCTTTTCCCGTGACGCGTTGGTAAACAAGCCAACACGTCTTTCTAGTCCTGGGTTAAACGTTTTAAACAAAGCCGCTGTAAATCCTTAACTGCACCAATCTTGTGGACTGAGCACACGTTCGATAAAACTCAATCTAATGATCTAACGTTACTCGGCACATCCATTTTCAATGGTTTAAAAAGCTCTCTCCACGTTACAGAGTGATTCGCTATATCGCCAGGTTGGCTCACTGCGGAGGAGGAGGAGGACGGGGAGAGCGCACAGCTTCCGGTAGGGCGTGTCCTTGACAAGATGTAAGGGGCGTAGCAGTAGGCGTAGACTTGTCAGCGGACGTTCTCGCCGCCGTTCTAGAAACTATCAATCCCCAGATGATTGGTAGGCGGAGATCTCCGATTGCCTGGTATCGCGACACTAATATATAGTATATATTGATTAATATTTTATAGATACTATTGTAACCGGTTATTTTCTTGCCCGGTGCGGGATTCGATACGAGGTGTACTGCACCACAAGGCGACATCACTAACTGCTCGGCTAAAGGGTCAGACCCGTTAGCTAGGGGCTAACGTGTCTTATTAGTAGTTTACAGTCGTTACCCTCCCCGGAAGCGCGCCTTCGCGCTTTGTTATTCCCGCACTCCAAAGAGAATTCTGAGGATCTGCACACTTCCGGATCCCACCGCTGCCACCAATGTAACCGGTTATTTTCTTGCCCGGTGCGGGATTCGATACGGGGTGTACTGCACCACAAGGCCACATCACTAACCGCTCGGCTAAATGGTCAGACCCGTTAGCTAGGGGGCTAACGTGTCTTATTAGTAGTTTACACTATTGTGACGATCACGGATGAATAGGCTCGCTTAGCCCTTGGCAAGTATGTGGGACCCTTTAGTCGAGCGATTGGCGATGTCTCCCGCGGAGAGGTTCGCGTCCCGGCTGCGGCAGTTCCTGTGGTTGACCACTGAATTCGCTACAATATGTAATATTATATTATGTTTATATATATTATAGCGAGTTCGGGGAACAACGCAACCACAGGAGCTGCCGCGGCCGGGAAGCGAACCCGTATCGCCCGCACCGCAGGAGACGTCGCTAACCGCTCGACTAATGGGTCAGACCCGCGAGCCAGCGTGTCTTCTTAGCCATGCACTTTACAATATATATAATCCAGTGATTCAAGTAAACTCTTTATGAGACAGTGCAAGCCTGTTTCATGCCATAAGCAATCATCAGCTGTCAATAGAGTTACACGGGAAAGAACCTATCATTAACTACCTCGTCATGCACATCAGGTGCACAACATCCTATGGGGAAGGGAGAGGTGCCTACGTTAAAACGGGCCTGACCCTTTAGCCGAGCGGTTCGTGATGTCGCCTTGTGGTGCAGTACACTTCGTATCGAATCCTGCACCGGGCAAGAAAATAACCGGTTACACCTCTTTGTGAATGTTCCCTCTGTTAGACCGACGTATGTCTCTATCTTGCCGTTGTCATTTGTCGTCACCGTAGCTTGGTAGATACCTCCTGTCGTCTGGGGGCATGAATCGTTCACACGGCAGTTGCAGTTGGGGGTGTCCTGTTGTGAAGAAGGTGTCGTTGATTTGTTCATGATCCTTGTGTTGTGGGACGATATTATTTGTTGAATGTTAGGCATGCAGCTGTAACTAATATTGATGGTGTTCCTACTGAATATCTTCCTCAGGTGATGGTCCGGGCTCTGGGGTAAAGTCCAAAAGTTCAAAAAACTGCTTACCCATGTTTGTGGCCACGGTATCACTGTAGGGTGGGTTGTACCAGGCAATGTTTCATTTTCTGCTACGTTTGTTGATTTGCTGGCAGTCAGTATTTAATGGTGGGTTGTACTTGAGCTTAAAATTATAGCTGCTGTTTTGTAATGCATCTTGGTATGGGGATGTAGCTTCATTGAAGATGGACTCATTAGATGATAATTTTGAGAGTCTTCTATGAATGCTTTCTGGGATGTTCTTCAAGATGGAGGGTGGGTGGTTGCTTTCTCTATGGACATACTGCAGCGTGTTGTTGGGCTTAATGTACGGCTTGTATGTGCCGTTCCTAAGGTCCATTGAGATGTCCAGAAAGTCCATTTGTTTTTTATAATATAATATAATATAATATAATATAATATAATATAATATAATATAATATATCTACTCCTGTATTTTCACAATCTGTGTCTGGTGTGTGGTGTGTGTCTGTGTGAGAGTCTATAAACGGCCAAACTAAAGCACTTGGGGCCTTGATTCTTTTTGGAGGTTATTGGGGATGATCAGGGGCACCTATAAAAAAATAGCAGAACATTAAAATTATGCATAATTAATTATGCATAAATATGCAAAATATGCATTTTTCTAAAAATGGCTAAAACCCACTTTTCTCTGCATTTCAGACGATTCTGAGCATCTTTGATTTTTTTTCACCTATATAAAAAAAAATTTCTGGGACTTAGAAATGTTTTGGCATTATGCAAAATAAATGCATTTTTGCAAAAATGCACTTATGATCCTCATTTTTTTTTGGAGGTGGTAGGTATTGTTCCAGAGAGGACCAGAAAAATAGCAGAAAATTAAAATAATTATAATAATTATGCATAATTATGCAAAATATGCATTTTCTAAAAATGGCTAAAAACCACTTTTCTCGGCATTTCAGATCATTCTGAGCATTTGGGGGGAGGGAGTTGGAGTGGGGGAGGGGGGTTTAGGGGCAGGGGGAAGGCGGTTAGCTGGCAGGATGAAGAGGAGGGAGATTTAGACGGGTGGATAACCAAACCGCTACACTGTAGCGGGGTTCTTCTAGTATATACGTATATATATATATATATATACACACACATATGTATGTATAGTGGGGGGGGGGTTTGGAAACCGTCAATGGTGTTAATAAAAGTGCTCAACAAATGAGGAACGGGATATTAAGATAGATGTAGGAAAAACACAAGCGAGTACTGCTATGTATTAAAGGTTTTTCCCCCTACATCTATCTTTTTTTGTCTGGCAGTAGGTGATATCTCTTATTAAATGCTGGATATTGTGAAGTGGAACTAAGCGCTTCATTTGTGACCTCCCCCTGAATTATTCCGTTTAATACGATAAGTAGTGGGCCGTTTCTAGAGAGGTTTGGGGAATCCTGGAGCTAATCATATTAGCAGAATGCTTCCTCATGTGCACGACACACAGGTTGGCGAAGCTGAGTCACACACACATTTACACATTAACTAATGTAATGGCTTACACGCAACCCGGTTCACGAACGTGCAGGTGTATCTGAACATGGTCACATGCATATTTTAGTTTAAATTAATCGCACATGTCAGTTCATTACAACTGTGCATAGCGTAGAATACTCTTTATTAGTCATTTTGTATATACATGCATGCAAATTAAACGCTCTCTCTGCATTTAACCCATCATAGCTGTGTTAGCTAGGAGCGGTGGGCCGCTGCCGTGCAGCAGCCGGGGACCAACTCCAGCTCGTCTTTCCACTGCCTTGCTCGGAGGCAAAGACAGGAGTGTGAACCCTAACATGCATGTCTTTTTGATGGTGGGAGGAAACCGGAGCACCCAGAGGAAATCCACGCAGACACGGGAGAACATGCAAAGTCCGCACAGAAAGGACCTGGGCCGGCCTGGGGTTCGAACCCAGGACATTTTTGCTGTGAGGCAACAGCGCTAACCACTGGGCCACCATGCCATGGGATAAAGAAAAGCAGGATTAATGTGCACTGTACATGCACGAAAACATTTGTGCACACATCAGCTGTAAAATCAAGCATTAAACCTGGTTCTGAAGTTTGATGGGCGCTAACAGTGTCGCTCAAGTGGACTCCCTGCCAGCCTATTGGTTAATGAAATGCCCTCTACTGGAAGAAGGGGTTTGCAATCTGGTGGGCAGGTACCTCCTCCCTGCCCCCAGGCGTCCTACATTAGCTTGTTGGCCCACGGCTAGTAAATGGATCAGGGATGGGGTCTGTGGCCGAGGGCTGAAATAGAAACAAAAGCAAAGCTCAAGGAACATTTGAGTCCTTACAACGGCCACCATTTGCTACGAGTGTTCATGGAAATTCAGGGAACTGCGCTGATTTACCGGCGATCCCATTAACATGTCGACTCCTGCTCGACCTCTTCGTTCTACCGCTAATATCTGCCCCATCTACCCAAGTGAGAAACACCAGGTCCAGATTTTTCTCTCATCTGGCCTCAAAATAATGAAACAAACGATGTCCAGCAGAGCTCAAGACTCAGTTAACTCACCACAGGCCTATGAACGTTTCTCCTCCAGGCTCACCTTAAAGTGGTCTCCTTTGTCATGAATATGACTGTTACTATTGTGCCCATACCTCCATAAACACCATCACCATAGGTGTCTACCATTGAGCCCTTTTCTACTTGTATTTGACAGTATACTGTACTTGTTTCCCCCCCAATTGTATCCGGCCAATTACCCCACTCTTCCGAGCTGTCCCGGTCGCTGCTCCACCCCCTCTGCTAATCCGGAGAGGGCTGCAGACTACCACATGCCTCCTCCGATACATGTGGAGTCGCCAGCCGCTTCTTTTCACCTGACAGTGAGGAGTTTCACCGGGGGGGACGTAGCACGTGGGAGGATCACGCTATCCCCCCGAGCAGGCGCACAGACCGACCAGAGGAGGCGCTAGCGCCGCGACCAGGATACACACACCCACATCCGGCTTCCCACCCGCAGATACGACCAATTGTGTCTGTTGGGACGCACGACCAATTGTGTCTGTTGGGACGCACGACCAAGCCGGAGGTAACGCGGGGATTCGAACCGGCGATCCACCGTGTTGGTAGGCGACGGAATAGACCACTACGCGGGCGCCCCCTGTACTTGCGGCAATGTATCTCTACTTAGTGCTTTGACTCTCCAGTTCCCCGCTCGTTGACGCGTCAAGGCACAAACACAGTGAACGTGCTCGGACGGACGCACGCTCGGCTGTGACGTGATTACTGTGCACAGCTCAATCACGCCGCCTGGTAGCGCTCAAAGGGATCTGCTAATTGCCGATCCTCTCGTACGTCACTTTGGATAAAAGCATCCGCTAAACGGGAACGTAAAACGTAAAGCCATCGCAGTGGGGGGGTGGGGGTGGGGGCCAGTCGGCCATAGGGGTTCGTTTCAGTTCAAACCGCTCAAACTCACTCATGCAGCGCCTGTCAAAACCAGAGTTCAAGAGCCACAGCATGGCGCCTACATTGTCAGGCCACTCGTCGCACCGTAGAGCCCCCCCTACCCCCCCACCGCCCGCCAAAAAAAAATGGGGGACCTATCTCCACATTGTAAAGCCACGTGTGTCTTTTAAGCCCCATACACGGTAACGCGTCAGATTAATTCGTGACACACACACTCGAGATAACGTCAGAGGCGGTTGTCGTATGCGGGGGCCTGTCCGCCTGTTTACCTCCTCCGCCGCCTCGTACGCAGATCCCGCCCAAGACAAACCGGAAGATAGCCGCTCCGCAGAGGAACTCGCGCCTTTTCCGAGGAAATAATGGCCAGACTCCAGGTAATTGTAAAGCGCCGGCGATAAAAAAGGAGAATGGAAATGAATCAAATTCTTATCTCAGCACAGCCGTTATTGCTCTTTTGTTTACCACTCCGCCATGGATGGATGGCCTGCCAGGGAACACAATCAGACACATCCCCGCGGTGTCGCCCCCCCCCTCCCTCCCCAACTTTATCGCCATGGCAGCCAGGAAAACCAATCGAACTGAGGGCTGGAAAGCAAAGTAAGTGAGGGAGTGCTGCTAATTGAGCGATGTGTCGGTATGATTTCACTCGCAGCGATCGAGAGTCGCCCCCCCTCCCCCGGGCCGAGCCGCGGTGGAAATAAGAGTAAACGGAGAGGCTGCCGAGACGCTGCCGTCTCTGGGGCTAGCCCCGCCCCGCCGGCCGGCCGGCCGGTCTGACAGACAGACAGGGGGATAGAAGGCAGATCTGGAAATGATGCTGACGCTGGGAACATCGATTAGATTTGCTTTCTTTTCTTTTTTTTTGGTCTATCTTGTTTCTCCAGTTTTCTCCATTTCCCCCTCTTTTGACCTGTTACTAAAGCAACACCACCGTCATCACTTCTATACCGACGCTGATGCTGCTAATAATAGTTGGACAACAAAGAGATGGAGAGAGATATATAAAAAAAGAAACGCTAAGCTTTGACCAATTTATGTTGTGATCATTCTTTAGAGATATATTGATTATTGCTGCTGTTTGTCTTTTCGGTATTTCTTTTTCATCTCTCTCTCTCTCTCTCTCACACACACACACACACACACACACACACACACACACACACACACACACACTGGATGCATCTGCCGTCCCTGCATTATCTCATGCCTTCATTTTCATCCGAACATATGGTGAGAAACACAACAGCGGGTCTACATCATACGTCATACTGATTGATTAATCAATACTCGTAACCCACGGGGGAACCGGCAATCATCACTTATAACTTAATTGCTTCCAATGAATCCCTCACGTTTACCCCAGTGGGCACATGCACCGCCCCCCCACCACAACACATTAGCGGACAAGAGGGGCTGTCATCGTGGCCAGTAATTGGCATCCTTGTCAACAAAAGTGTAAAAAAAAAAAGTTCTCCCAAGCCGAGAAAGTATCGATCCACAATTCTGCACTTTCCCGTCACCCACGATGAAAAAAGAGACGTCTTGTTTCAGGGTGATCGAATGAGGTTAGGGAGGCCGGCCATTTATATCGGCGCCCTTTGATGAGGTCATTACACCCTTGGCTAAATGAGCCAGATGGGGAGGCCCAGCATTAAGGGATGACAGCGCTCCACTCTAAAGTTAAAAAAAGCAAAAACACTCCTACCATATTTTACCGTAGAAGAAGTGTGGGAAATATCTGTCACGATCTGATTGGTGACGCTCGAGTGTCAGATTTCATTTCCGGAACGAGACGCGCAGTCACCGGTGGCGGCACGCGGAGATATCGCCATCACCGTCACGCTGTTCGGGCGGTGGGACATTTATCACTCATGTATGGACTAGCGCACACGCACACACACGCACACGCGCATGCGCACACACACACCGCTTCTGTGACTCGTTCGAGTTGCTTCTATCGCCCCTCATTGGCGACTGCTGCAGGCTTAACTGATGGGGGAAACGATGCTCCCCTTCGCACCCGACATAGCGATGTTTTCTCGCATCGGCGTTGTGTCTTTGCAACGACGTAAGCCGGTTATAACATCGCGGCCATACATTAAGACGTGTCTCTGGTAAACGCATCGAAACCAGATCCCCCGTCTCCCCTTGCAGATCGCTCACTACTTTCAGCAACAACCTCTACCGTCTCACCAGCCCCCCTTTGATTTAAAAGAAGAAAAAAACAAAAACATATGAAGCCACCCAACTGATGCACTGCTGTCTCCTCGAGTGTCCGCTAGGGTGCTCAAACTGACCAGCAGCAGGGAAACTAAGACTGCCATTGCTGCTGTTCAGAACTACAACACGACCATATCTGTACATCTGAGGGGGCGTCCGGGTGGCGTGGCGGTCTATTCCGTTGCCTACCAACACGGGGATCGCCGGTTCGAATCCCCGTGTTACCTCCGGCTTGGTCGGGCGTCCCCGCAGACGCAACTGTCCGGGTCTGCGGGTGAGAAGCCGGATGTGGGTATGTGTCCTGGTCGCTGCACTAGCGCCTCCTCTGGTCGGTCGGGGCGCCTGTTTGGGGGTGGGGGAATCGCGTGATCCTCCCCCGCGCTACGTCGCCCTGGTGAAACTCCTCACTCAGAGCCCTAGAAAGAGAGAGTTGCGTCAATGAGGGGTCAGAACGCACGCGAGAGGGTCACGTGGTTCGTGTAGTTCCAAACGAAGCTTGGCGGCTCATTTAAATGAACTGCTTGGCCGCGATTTCTGGTAACTACTAACCAATATTTTCAGATTTTTACATTTATATAAAGATATAGATATAGTCCAACGTGACACATATTCTATGCGCACTGTTTGGAACTATCCGGGGCTCCCATGATCCGCCATTGCTGTCAAATAATTGGCCCATTGACGTCCACGGAGTTGACGTAACTCTCTCTTTCTAGGGCTCTGTCCTCCCTGTCAGGTGATAAGAAGCGGCTGGCGACTCCACATGTATGGGAGGAGGCATGTGGTGGTCTGCAGCCCTCCCCGGATCGGCCGAGGGGGCGGGGAGCAGCGACCGGGACGGAAGAGTGGGGTAATTGGTAATTGGCCGTGTACAACTGGGGAGAAAAAGGGGGGGGAGGGGAGAAAGAAGATGACCCATCTGCTGCTGCATTGTAATTGAACTACCATCAATGGCTTGTTACCACATTTGCGTCGACACATTGCAAAACATTCAGGACAGGACAGGGTTTGGTACCTTCTATATTTTTCTTCAATGTTTTGCTTTTTCATGGTTCACCCTTTTCTATCATATTTACATTGACATTTTGTTGTTTTCCCCACCTTTTTCCTTTTTAGATTTGATTTTCAAGCTGCTGCTGCACCTGTTGCACATGATAAACTTCATATATCTGAGCTGCAGCAGTGTGCCATTAGGCTGATGGTGGTGAACTCCCCCTCAGCTGTTCTTCCTGGACGGGTACCATCACTACCGTGGGAGGGAGGGAGGGAGGGAGGGAGCCAGCACGCAGACGCTGGCGTTTTTTTTTCCAAAGGGATAGCTCCTAAAAAATCCCCTGTTTCCTATTCGTAATCTCCACCTGTGTGTTACCTTGGAAATCAGAGCTTAAGACCCCAATTAGATCAGCCATGACCTTAGCCTGACACGGTTCATGCAAATGACTTCTATAATTGGATAAGGCACCTCATCTACTTTCCCATCACAATTGCTGCCACATGCCGTGGTCTCACTGGGGCATAACGTGTCATGGATTACGTTTCTTCAGAGGATTGGCCGGAGACACGTCGCAAGAACATAGGCGGGCCTGAGCATCTGCAGCCGAGCATGATGTACGTACATGTCAACCCCACACATGTGCAGCAGAGAGGGTGGAGGGGTGAGAGGGGGTGGAGGCATGTGCATATTTAGATACACACACACACGCCTACCAAATATATACATTAGCGCGGGAAAGGGGGGGTTGGGGGGGCAGTGGTGGGTGTAGCCCCCCTCTCCTTAAAACATCCTCCCGTGTGCCTGCATGTATAGCACATGTGTGTGTGTGTGTGTGTGTGTGTGCAAGTAAGCGAGGCCGTGTGCAGCTCAGTGGGCAGGGCAGCAACACTGCCAGGGTGAGGGGCCCCACTTCCTGTGCAGCTCAACAGGTAAAGCACACCACTGCCAGTGCCATGCTTAGACGGTGCACTTGTCAGACAACGAGGCTACAATGCCCGAGTCGGGGGTTCGAGCCTGTCGGTGGCTCGACCGATAACGGATCCCCCTTCTAACTCGGAGCAAGGCCCTCAAGCGGAGCGTGGCATTTGCTCGGTCGCTTGACATTTCTGACGACGGCTGCTCAGCAGAATCGGAAACACCAAGTGGCATCCATCATTTAGGCCTCGGCTGAGAGTTCGGAGGTCGCCGTTCAAACCGACAACAAGCCGATCCCGCTGCCCCGCACTCTGTAACCGGTTGCAGGGTTGGAGGCAAAAAAAAGTAAATAAATGTGTGGAGCCGAGCATTTTCTGACAAACACGTTTCTGAGAAACAGCTCGCCCCAAATTGTCTGCCCAATACAGGGGTCCAATTCCCAGCGGGGCGAGCCGTATCACAAGTTAATGCGTGCACGGCGCTCCAAAAGCACTTTGTTTAAAAAGTGTCTATCAATTTGCATTCATCAAGTACACACACACACACGCATATGCATGCACGCGCACACACACACAACTAGCAAATCATCAAAACAAAATGCTCGTGGAGCGACATTCAGCCGTGTGGGGCACCGTGCATTGTGGAAGACCTTGTGGCCAGCTATAAAAGGCAGGAGAGACAGGCCGCCTAGATGCAAGCGGGCGGCCTCTGTAGGAGTCGGTCTGATCGATGCCGTCGCTCTCCCTAACAAGCTGTTAGCTCTCAGTCAACAGGCACGGAGGAACATTTAAGAAAAATGCCTGCATCAGCCCTCAGTGTGTGTGTGTGTGTGTGTGTGTGTGTGTGTGTGAACATGTGTGGTGGCTATAGGGTGAGGAGTATTGGGTTTATGCAGGGGGGGTGGACTGCATGTGTGTGACAGTGTGCGCTTTGCTGCAGGTGTGTAGTGGCAGGCATGTGTGTGTGTGTGTGTGTGGAGAGGTCAGGGGTCATAGCACATTATCAAGAGAGTGAGAGAAACAAAAATTGTGTGCAGGTGTGTGTGTGAGTGTGTGTGGTTCCGTCAGGCCCTCTGGACAATCCTGTCAAAGTGTGGATGTCCGGAAAAGTACGCCAGGAATCTGAGGCTCCTTCACAAGGACATTTCAGCAACAGTCCTCAGTAACGGCAGTGAGACCGAACCTTTCGAGGCAGAAACTGGCGTAAAACAAGGAGGCCCCCCATCCTGCTCACAGTCTTCATTTCAGCCATTCTCCACCTAATCGGTCACAGTGTGACCCCTGGTGTCCGGATCACCTACAGAGGAGCTGGCCGGCTGTTCAATTCAAAACCGTTCCAAGGCCAAGTCCAAGATCTTCCACACCTCCGTCGTGGAGCTGCAATGCAGACGATAACGCCGCCATCCCCCACACAGGGCGTGCACACTCCTTGGTTTGAACATTAAAAAAGACTAAGGTCTTCCATCATCCCCCACTAGACTCCTCCTCCTCCGCACCCCCCCACCACCAACAACAACAATTGAGAGTGCAAGCCTTGGAAATGTGGACCAGTTCCCCTACCTAGGAAGTCACCTTTCCCCAAGGGCGAAGTGAGGCTTTCGCACAGATCCGTGGAAGAGTCTTTGAAAACTCTGACCTGCTTGCAAACCACCAAGCTACTGATCTACAATCTTGCCCACGCTTCTATATGATGCAGAGACCTGTGCTACCTACATAAGCGTGCTGGAGTCCCACCACCAGAGACGCTGGTGAAAAATCTTGCGTATCGGCTGGAAAGAGAAGCGCACTAACGTCAGCGTTCTCGAGGAAGCAAAGAGCTGCAGCATTGCCACCACCATCATTAAGCTGGGATGGACAGGCCGTACGGATGCCTGACACACGCCTCCCGAAATACAAGGTCCTCTGCTCGGAACGACATGCTGGCCAACGAGCACCTGGAGATCAGGAAAGGCCTTTCAAGGTCAATATCAGGATCAACTGTAAGGATCAACTGCTCTAACTGGGGAGACGTTGCCGAAAACAGGCCCCGCACGGAGAAGCCGTTTGCAAGAAGGAGCCACGTTCCATGAGGACGATCTCCGACAGGCCGCCGGAGTCGAGCAGCAGCCAAGAGAGGAGAGTCTCCGCCAAGAGGGGGCCTCCTGCATTGCACTTCCAGCACCTCGCGTCAATTTCTACACTGCAAGGAAGTGTGCGACTCCAGAATGGGCCTCTTCAGCCACTTGGAGTCGCACAATGAGACACCCCCCCCCCCAAGGAGGACCATCATACTCGACCTCGAGTGAGCATCGATGATGCTGTGAGTGTGAGAGAGAGGGGGGGAATGTGTTCGTGCACATGTGTGAGGCCATTTTCCGTGAAGGTGACTACAACTTGTCTTGCTGGGAACATGCAGGTGTTACCTGTGGAAAGGAATGTGTTGCGTATCTCACAGCCATCTACAGTTTCCCGCCAACGCAAGCAACACGCAGAGCTTAGCGGGGCTTAGCATTGCTCCAGCGGCCGGTCAGAGCGGAAGTCAAGAGCCCGTTTTGCTCCGTTCCGCCATCACATCTTCCCTGCCCAGCCAGACTTCCGGTTATACCAAACCCTGAAATGCTGCACGAGTTTCAATGTTGCCGATCTCCGGAAAGAAACACACATCAAACACAACATGGAACAACACACCTGTGGAAAATAAAACCGCGCTATCGGTTTGAAAAAGAAGCATTGTTTGAATTTCCAAAATCCAACCATAAGGAACCGACCCTACACAGGTAAGCTGTTGGGGGATTGTACCTGCGCTGTCCTTCGCACCTGTGTCAAAAATCATCTG
>JAJHIY020000890.1:0-60000 GCA_022114975.2 Lampris megalopsis
CACGACACGACGATGTTGCATGGTGATTAGCTACAGTATTTAGCGTCCAAAGCACCTCCGTTTTCGGAGTTGGCCTCCTTTAGTCGAGATAAAAAAAACAAAAAAACAAAAACAAAACAATGTCTTGTAGTGCAGTAAACTGTGGATTGAGTTCCGCAGCGAGTGGAAATATGCTCGGTCACTTAAGAACAAATTCTACCCAGAATAGTTGAGCTATATTATAAATATAATTCATCTGAAATTACTAAAAAGTAAGAAGTACATTCAGCTTAAAAAATACATCTGGATCTAGATAAGTTTCTTTCGTGCAGCCACTTGACATAATAGAATTAAGTCAATTCGACATAACATTTTTTTCAGTGCACCTGGCAAGTCACTTAGTGAATTGAAATTAAACAGGGCTTTCCCGAATACCATTTTTGGGGCTTCGGGACTTCGGTAGCCCCCCCAGGGGGGGCTGAACATACATGACTCAGGAAAGACCCAGCCAGAAAATTCTCTGTTCTTGGCTGAGATGGACGGCATAGCTCTGCAACACGTTTCTTTCAGTTTAAGTAAAGGCATTAATTTTGGAGGATTTTGTTATTCTAAAGTATTGCCGTTTGTATTATTTGTTGATTAAAAAAAAATTCCAAAAAGTTTGGTGTGTTTTAAGCATGTTTGTAATTCTGAGGGGTTTAGTTGAACGAGGTCCTATCCACTAACCAACTAACTAACGGGGTCCTAACCACTGGGCGGCACGGTGGCCTAGCGGTTAGAGCTGTCGCCTCACAGCAAGAAGGTCCTGGGTTCGAACCCCGGGGTTGTCCAACCTTGGGAGTCATCCCAGGTCATCTTCTGTGTGGAGTTTGCATGTTCTCCCCATGTCTGCGGGGGGGGGACATGCATGTTAGGGTTTACACTCCTGTCTCTCTGACTGAGGCATGGCAAGATGAACTGGAGTTGGTCCCCGGGTGCTGTATGGTGGCTGCCCACTGTTCCTAGCTACACAGCTAGGATGGGTTAAATGCAGAGAGGAATTTCCCCACGGAGATTAATAAAGTATATCAAAATCAAAAAAAAATTATGCACTTTTTGTGACATAACAAAATGGGACAATTTTTGTTATCGTGGATAAATTATCGACCTACATAAATGCAGGGGAACCATGAAGTGGCCTGATGGACGCAGCTACACAGGGAATGGTTTTGAGGAAGTATCAGTATTTTCAGAGACTATCATGATTCAGTAGTCTACATGGATTGATAACCAAATTATATTGGTGGCAAGAGGGGTAGGACGTATTTGGCTGTAGCTGATGAGTTGGTGTACTCTACCAGCTACTGTGGCAGGTAAGCAAACTAATGCGCTGGTATCATAGTAAAAATGGATAGTAAAATGGTGAAAACGGCTAGAAAATTGGTCGATTCTACCAGCTACTGTGGCCTGGTACCTGCCATCTTTAGGCGGGGGGCTGTTTAATGTTAAGAACATAGTTGGCATTTAGAAGAGCACAACTGGCCGGTGGGGCAGCACGGTGGCACAGTAGTTAGCATGGTCGCCTCACAGCAAGAAGGTCCTGGGTTCAAACCCCGGGGTTGTCCAACCTTGGGGGTCATGCCGAGTCGTCCTCTATGTGTTGTTTGCATGTTCTCCCCGTGTCTGCGTGGGTTTCCTCTGGGTGCTCCGGTTTCCTCCCACAGTCCGAAGACATGTAGGTCAGGTGAATCAGCCATACTAAATTGTTCTTAGGTGTGAAATGTGTGGGCCCTATGATGGACTGGCGGCCTGTCCAGGGTATCTCCCTGCCTGCCACCCAATGACTGCTGGGATAGGCTCCCCACAACCCTGAGTAGGATAAGGGACTTGGATAATGGATGGATAAATGCTCATAATAATAAGCTCCGAATCTGAGATGACGCCTGACAAAGCACTGTGAACAGAAGCGCAGAAACAGCATGCTAGCTCCAACAAATTTAAGATTTGAGATTTATATTTCTTTATGATTTCTTTACCTTCTTTTCTCAGTACTCGTGTACATTGAAATGAAATTTGTCCTCTGTAGTGACCCCTCCCTGTACACTAGCAGTAGTGGGCGGGGCCAACTCCAGTTCCGCATTCCGTCATCTATTGGCCTTAACGTTTTACAACCTGAACCCAGCAAGCCAAACAGAGATACAAAACACCCATATTTCTGTTATAACAACAATACTTTTAACGACATAGCCGTAACAGCAGGCTTAACAGTGTAACACGCCGACATTTTTCTGACAACGGAATCACAAATCACTCAGAAATAACAATTATTATTTATACCAATTACCAACGCAGTAAATAATGCAAAATAAACGAATGAACTGTAACAAATAGAACAAGGTAGCGCGATAACGATGACAGCAGCGCAGCTGAGCTCTTCGGGATTTTGTCTTCCCTTTAACGGCTAAGGTGAACCGAAGCCTGACGTCACTGCTGTGAGCAAGAGGGGATGTCAGGCGCCGCAGCTGCGACATTATTTCCACTTCTTAACGGTGCCATTAAAAAGTATAAATATAGTACAAGAATGTGCTGACCAAATGTATTTTTGTAGTTTGCCTTTATTGATAGCCTACATTTAGCAAAGAAAAAGAAAAGAATATCCATCCAGCCACCCATTATCCAAACATCCAAACCGCTTATCTCGCCGGGATGCTGGAGCCTATCCCAGCAGTCATAGGGGATATGCTCCAGCATCTCCGTGACCCCCCCAAAATTGAAAACCAAACACCTACCCAACAAACAAATATCTGAATAGTCCAATGTTCAGGTCCAGCCCTATAAACATTGATTTTTGTTGTTGTTGTTGTTGTTGTTGAATTCCCCCCCCCCCAATCGTACCTGGCCAATCACCCTGCTCTCTGAGCCATCCCGGTCGCTGCTCCAAGCCCTCTACCATTCCGGGGGGAGGGCTGCAGACTGAACACATGCCCCCTCTGCTACATGTGGAGTCGCCAGCTGCTTCTTTTCACCCGGCAGTGAGGAGTTTCGCCAGGTGGACGTAGTGCGTGGGAGAAATACACTATTCTCCCCCCCCCCCATAGGCACCCCGACCGACCAGAGGAGGCGCTAGTGCAGCGACCAGGACACATACCCTCATCCGGCTTCCCACCCACAGACATGGCCAATTGTGTCTGTAGGGCCGCCCGACCAAGCCAGAGGTAACACGGGGATTTGAATTGGCGATCCTCGTGTTGGTAGGTAATGGAATAGACCGCCATATTACCCGGACACCCCAGCTGTCTCTTAAAAGCGTATCATGCCCTCTTGAGCAATAGCGTTTGATCCGGTGACGCAAATGTAGGTTATATCGTCTGCCACCTGGTCTGTCCTCCATCGGTTAGTGGGCTCCACTGTATGCAGAATGTTGCGTGCATGTAACGCTGCACAGCGTTACACAAATGTCCATAGCTCATTTCCAGCAAGACCTAGAAATACTACCACAAGAGCTGCAAATGTCGAGTAAGAAAAGAATGGGTTGCCGATTAGGCTCTGGAGTTGTGTGTAAAGTGGTTATTTGGGGCTGGGGGTAATGTGGGGCTCAATGTGATACTTTTTCATGGGGACCAAAATCCCTGGCTCGTTGTTTGTGGTGACTTATCGGCATAGCCCCCCCCCCATTGTGTGATGTGTGGCTGAGGCTGACTCAAGGAGCTGCAGCTAGAGTATCTTGTGCTTGCTGATGATGGTCAGTGTTTTTGGCCACATGACATCTTCTGTATCTTCTATTTCTGTTTTGTTTTTTGTTTTTTTTGTCCCTGGGGGTTGAGTAAGCCTTTGGCTGCCTCACTAGTGGGAATGGATGTTAGAAACCTCCCAATTTCTTCGAATACATACGGCGTAAGGAAGCATGGTCTCAAATGAGATATCACCTCTGGCATCTGTGTATCTTCAGATAGATAATTCCCTGACAAAACACGCCTCATTAGAATGGATTTCTCTTTTACCTTAAAGTGAGGGTTTCGTTGTCAAAGTTTTTATTCTCGTGGAAAAGTAGAATAATATTAGTAAGAGTGATGATGATAATGCCATGCCTAATAAAAGTAATGGAGGTGATTATGACTGGGATTATTACTCAGTTGGCAATGGAGGCCATTATCTCTATTGCAGTTTAATTGCATATAACACACTACGAGCATGATTGAATCCAGACTGTTCATCAACCACATTCAGCTGTTCCCTCCTCAAGATAATTGCATATTGTCTTTTTCCTGTTTTGCATAAAAAGCAAGTCATCAAAACGAGCGACACAATTACCCAGCCTCTCGCCTCTACTCTCTGGGTTTCGGCAGAACCCCACCAGCAGCAAGAGAAGGCATTAGTGTGCATGTGTGTGTGTGTGTGTGAGAGAGAGAGAGAGAGAGAGAGAGAGAGAGAGAGAGAGAGAGAGAGAGAGAGAGAGAGAGAGAGCGTCCATGCATATACATAGATGCATGGCTGTATTTTACATGCAAGTATGTTGATAGTGCGTCACTTATAATGTGGTGGCAATCCAAGGAGTCCTCTCTAGCCAGCGTGTGTTAGTGGGAACATATCTGCACTCTAGCATGTAGGCCAGCTCACATTTGTATGCAAAGATGGTTGTATGGTCCTCATGTCTCATGCATATTACCTGCCTTAGGCACAGAATTTCTTTGTCTCCTCTGTGCTTTTGACATATTAACCTGAAATTAAAGCTAAGATATTCAAGGTAATGTGCAATAGATAACAAGGCTTCCATTAACCACTTACTTTGCTAACCGGAGTCGCCTGATGTGGATTAACACCCTTTGGAGTGTATGTGCGGGGGCTGTTTTGTTTCAGGTTTTCTGAATGTACGTCGTCGTTCAGGCAGCTGTGGTTATTTCAAGAAGAGTCAGAGTAACCACAGCGAGATGGTGCAGATGTAAGGAGTAGAAGGTGGACGAGTTTAAATACCTGGGGTCAACTGTCCAAAGTAACGGGGGGTGCATAAGAGGGGTGAAGAAGAGAATGCAGGCAGGGTGGAGTGGGTGGGGAAGAGTGTCAGGAGTGATTTGTGACAGAAGGGTATCAGCAAGAGTTAAAGGGAAGGTTTACAAGATGGTTGTGAGACCAGCTATGTTGTATGGTTTGGAGACAGTGGCACTGACGAAAAGACAGGAGGTGGAGCTGGAGGTGGCAGAGGTGAAGATGCTAAGATTTTCATGAAGAAGGACAGGATTAGGAACGAGTATATCAGAGGGACAGCTCAGGTTGGACGGTTTGGAGACAAAGCAAGAGAGGCAAGATGGAGATGGCTTGGACATGTGTGGAGGAGAGATGCTGGTTATATTGGGAGAAGGATGCTGAATATGGAGCTGCCAGGGAAGAGGAGAAGAGGAAGGCCAAAGAGGAGGTTTATGGATGTGGTGAGGGAGGACATGCAAGTGGCTGGTGTGACAGAGGAAGATGCAGAGGACAGGAAGAGATGGAAACGGATGATCCGCCGTGGCGCCCCCTAACAGGATCAGCTGAGAGAGAGAAGAAGTAGAAGAAGAACAGTAGGAACCACATGGGCCGCATGGGGGATCGTCAGTTCGTTTACGGAGAGGGGAAAAGTGGGCTGTTCGATGTAAAACAGGGAGAGAGAAAGAAAGAGGAGGGGGTAGGGGTTTGTAGGAGAAGAGACAGAGAGAGAGAGAGGGAGGGAGGGAGGGGGGAGAGAGAGAGAGAGAGAGAGAGGTGGTGTACTGACTGTTTTGGTATTTCAATACTTATACCTGGTAGGGAAAAAAAAATATTAAGTCCATTGAGGTTTTGATTTTTTTTTTTATTGTTCAGAATTTCTATTCTGAGCTATTTTATACATTTGACAAAAAAGAATAAATGTAAAAAACAAAAAAAAAACATGGGAACTCCTCACAGGATTTGTGCCAGCAGGCCACAGTCCAAATGACTTCTTGAGTTGTGCCAAAAACAACGACAGCCTCATATCTCTGTCCACACACACACACACACACACACACACACACACGTGCACACAAATGCCTAAAAACACCTTTCTAATCCACTTCTCTTTGATATGTCTTTCCAAGCTTATCTTCAGTTGTCCATCTTTTCCTCTCTGCCTGGATTCCAGCTTTCCTTTGGTGGGATTTAAGCTGCACCCCCACCCTCTACATCTGCTCTCCTCTTTCCCTACCACCATCGTTTCCATCCCCGTCTCTCTCTCTCTCGCTCTCTCTCTCTCTCTCTCTCTCTCTCTCTCTCTCTCTCTCTCTCTCTCTCTCTCTCTCTCTCTCTCTCTTGCTCTCGCGTTCTCTCCCTCCATTGCTCTCTTTGTGCCAGCCTGCATCCCTTCCTTTCAATTAGTCAAACCTGAAGCGATCCACCACGGCACTGCCCCTCCTCCACCAAACATCTCTCGTCTCCTCTCCTCTTCTCCTCCCTTTCTCTGTCTTGATGGTTCTGTCACTTTTTCTCAATTAGCGGGCCTGACAGGCAGCTCAGTCTGCTCCTCCTCTCCTCTTGGTCTTCCTCTCACATGTCTCCTTTCTATCCCTCGCCCTCTCCCTCTCCCTCGCCCTCTCTCGCTCTCTCTCTCTCCCTCTCTCTCTCTCTCTCTCTCGCTCTCTCTGAAACTGCACAGCCATTTCCCAGAGGCAATACACAATTTAGCATTTCTTTTTTTTTTTCGGCCTTTCAGTGAAAGTGAAGAAACTAAAGGCCCTCTTGAGTAATTGTATGGGCTAGTGTCTGCAGAGCAGGTATAATAGGAACACGCAAGGAGGGCGGGAGAGAGAGAGAAGGGGAGGGGGTCCTTTGCTGCCGAGGAAACGACACACTCGGTTCTCTGCCTCTAATTTTCAGGCGGGCTTAATTCTCTTCTGCCTGTAGGTGCTGTTCTAAATCCAGCTCCCCTCCTTTGCCCTCCCTGTCAGCCGGCTTCTCTCAGCCCGCCGTGCTGTGAGAAATGCCTTCTTCAGAACTTCTGGAAATCCCTCCCCGGGACGCGTCTCCAATTGTTCTGCCTCCCGCCTGAGCTCCACCCTTGGAGAGCGGGGAGTGCGCTGCAAACTCCCCCTGTCACTCATGTGCTGATGCTGAGTTGGTTGTGTGTGTGTGTGCGCGCGCGTGTACGAGGTTTTTCTGACCAAATGTCCCCATTAGGATAGAAATAGCTGGTACCACCTACCTCATGGGGACATTTTATGGGTCTCCATGAGGAAAATGGTCCATTTTAGGGTTAGGGTTTGGGTTTAGGTTTAAGGTTAGAATTAGGATTAGGTTGAATTTAGGGTAAGGGTTAAGGTTAGGCATGTAGATATGATGGTTAAAGTTAGGGTTAAGGGCTAGGGAATGAATGGAGTGATAAGGGGTCCTCACAAATATAGGGTGAAATGGTGTGTGTGTGGACTGAGAGAGAGGGGGGGAGAGAGGGAGAGAGAGAGAGAGAGACTGCTGTGGTGTCAGCAGACTCCGCTAAGACCCTGCTCACGTCGCCTGCAGCCGCAGCAGCAGCAGAAGCAGCAGCTTCCCTTGTCCTGGCCAGATTAATGGCTGAATGGGCTCTACTGTGCCCAACGGTCTCCCTCTTACCACCCCAACGGCGGGCATGCTGAAGCCGAGTGGGCTGGCATTATCGGGCACAGCCAGACCAGGCTGTGAAAGGGGATTACGCCGTCAATCGTCACGCTCACAAACAACATGGAGCAGCAGAAGAGAGGAGAAAAAAAAAAAAGGACGGAAAAAAAGCCCCCCCTCTCCCAGCTAGGATAAAGACTGCCAAATAGCTCCTCTCTCTTTTCCTCCCCTCCTCCTGAACATCAGAGAAAATGTCTTGTTTAAACAAAGGGAAACCCTGACCCCCCCCACACCCCACTGTCCCCTTAGATCCGTAGATGAACTTGCATAAATGTGTATGCTTATTAATAATGACAGGCCAGAGAGAGAGACAGAGAGAGAGCGAGGGAGGGAAAGAATACAGCAGGAAAAAATAGGTGAGAAAGAAAACATTCGAGAGAGAGGAAGAGGAAGAGGAAGAGTGAGGGTATGCAATTATCACCTAAATGCTTTTCTCAGAAAGCAGCACCTCCTGTGTTATTGGCGGGCTGTTTTCCCTCCCTGCGTCATTTCATTAATTAAGATGGGAGGATGCAGAGGCCTCTCAAAGACGGGGTCATTAAGCCCGCCCCCTCACCCCCCCACCCCAACACCGCCACCACCAGAGCTGACACTCACAGCACAGGCCCCATTGTTTCACCGGCAGAAAGTGAGACATTCAACACTCCGGGACACCATAAAAACTGCGGCACTGCATGTGCGTGCATGTGTGCGCGTACACACACACGCACACACACACACACACACACACACACACACACACACACACGGGCCAAATGGACTGCATCTGCACTTTCCGAGACTGGACCGCACACTTGCCAACACAAATACGTCTGTCTTTCATTTAGCTTGTAGAGCCATGTTTTTTTCCCCGTCCCTCGGTCTCTTCCCCCCACCCCCCCCACCCCTCCACCCCCACCCCCCGGCCCCGCTGTTCCCGCTATGTACGGTTTGAAAGTCAGGCTGCAGGAGATTGAGTGTGAGACAGGTGCAGAGGCAGGGAAAAAGGAAAGACGCACCACGGATGACCCACGGATGTCTCTGCTGGATGACTATGTGTGGTGCCTGTGATCCGTTGAGCTCTCTACACTCCCCCCCTTTTTTTTTTATGAAGAATGTGGGGATAAATCCAACAGACCCCCCCCCCCACACACACACACACACGTTCTATGTCTTTCAATGTGTCCTGCTCTTTTCCTTTTTCCTCCTACATTTCCTGCTCTCTCTCATGCATAATAACGATTGATATACGGGGACATTATCTCTTCTTTGTTGGAGGCTGCTGTGGGTGGCAGCGAGGTGATATGGCGCTGCACATGTTTAGGTTTATTTTTTTATTTATATTTTTGTTCTTTTAACGTAGAATCACAGTATTCGCTCTTGAGTGTGTTTTTAGTACGGCATATAAAAGCAGTTGCACCATAATCTCAACTCCGGTCCCGAAAGGGATAATACATCCAGAATTCTCCGTCGCCCATCGTTTGCTTTGTACTTCATCATGCTCATTTCTTGTCTTTCTCGTGACGGTTTGAGAGTTAATTAATTTGAGACGATTGAACTCGCGTGGCTTTATTTAGATTTTTTAAGGTTTTTCGTGCTGATCTTGTGCTGTGTTGTCTTAGTAATGCCATTTTCTTTGTCCAAATGTTGTGGTGGTCTTTCATCTCTCTCCAGGCTTTCTTTCCCTCCCACCTTCAAAGTCCTTTGTGTTTGCAATGTGTTGAGGCAGACGGAGCCGTGTGTTTGGTTGTGGCGTAAATGTCCTCCAGATGGGCTTGTTGTAATAGGCCCAGGTGCGCCGGCTTAAAGGCCCGCACGTCCAGTCAACCTCTGACCCCAGTTTAGGGCAGTGAAGGGCGGCAGCCGAGCTCACTGTAAACACAAGCCTCAAATCCCGACTTATCATGCCATTCAGATGGAGAGAGGAGTGCTATAGGCAGCTTGGGGGGGGGGAATGGAGAGATAAACAAAGAGCCATTTGTTTGGAGGACGAATTTCATACATTAAGGCATAATAACATAGGACTGAGCTTGTCCGCTGTTATTTGCATTCTAAACCCAAGCGGGACGGGTAAACATGACACGTGGAGCCAGCAGTTATTTGCGTATGAACGTCACCAGCTGAATTTAACCTGCAGGATTATATCGTTTCCGAGGTAGTTCTGGAAAAACGCAGCTCAGCGATGGTTGTCCTGTCTAATCAAATCTTTTTTCCCTTTTCTTCCCCACTCTGTCTTTCTTTCTGTCTGTCTTTCTGCCTATCTATCTATCTATCTATCTATCTATCTATCTATCTATCTATCTATCTATCTATCTATCTGTCTATCTGTCTATCTGTCTGTCTGTCTGTCTGTCTGTCTGTATGTATCCATCCCAGCAGCCCCAGGGTATCCTCGATTCTCAGGGAGTTTGGCCCACACGTTCCTACCCATGAGTCACTTGGATCACCATACCAACAGTAGTGTTCTCTACGGGCAGCACCGTTTCTATGACACCCAAAAAGGTGGGGCACAAAGTGATTAAAATCAAATCTGACAGAAATAAGACATTTAAATCAAATTTATTCAGCCAGATACAAAAGTAATTTGATTTGGAATATTGATATAACTATGCCTATAGGGATACTAATATGAGAGAGGCACAATCTAATTCTGTTGTTGCGTTTTTCTTTCTGGAATGATGCATGTGTATTGGTGTGTCTTTTTATCCAACAGAGAACTTCTATCTGCGGAGTCTACCATCCCAGCCACCTCTCATCTCAGCCAATCACAGCCTGCCTCCTATGTCCAGGGCTGGTCCAGGAAACACTCAGGGGTCCTGTAGCAGAGACAGAGATCCTGGAGGAGGGTCTGCTCTACACAAGGGACTGAAGGAGGGCTCTGTAGAGAGAGGTGTTGTGCCCACCAAGGAGAAGGAGAGGTCCAGCAGTAAACAGGATGCCAAGGAGAGGCAGCAGCAGCATCATCACAGCCTCCACCCACCACCACCCACACACCACCATCATGCCCACACACATCAGCAGCATCCCCACTACCCACAGCACCCGCTGCCCCTGGAGGAGGTCAACAGCAGGGCCTTGGAGAGGCACAAGGCATCCCTCTCCATGGAGTACAACAACAAGGACCACCCCCAGAGCATGGGCAAGCCTCTCAGCGCTTGCCTGCTCAATGGCAAGATGCAAAATGGAGATACAGGTGCTGGGACAGGGGCTAAAGCCTCCATGTCCAGCTGTGGAGGAGAGGGCACGACCAGGGTGGCTATGGGGGGTGGGGGGAGCAGCCAGGCCAGACACATGGGCTCCACGGGCAGCAGTCGCTGCAGCAAAGAGGGCGTTAGTGGGGAGATGAGGATCAGTGAACAGCCACCAGATTGTCTCGAAAGGGGTCAGGCACCGCTCCACCACTCCCTGTCCTACTCAGTTCCCCCACCCTTACACATGGGATCTACGGCTGGTGGGACCCACCCTCACTCCCACCCCCACCCCCACACTCACCCTCACACCCACCCCCATCCAGGAGGCTTTCACTGCCTCCAACTCCACCCCAGCCACCCACACCACTCCCATCACGCACACCCACACCCTGACTTCTTCTGCCCACCCCCTCCAGCACCTCTAGCCAACCCCTCCTTACATGAGAGGGGGCCAGCTAATGGCGGGCGAGAGCCTAAAGTGACAGGGCCCACATTTGTGCCATCTGTGGGACGCCTGGGAGAAAAATCCAGCGGACCTTTCCAGCTCAGTAACTCCGACTGCCACGGGGTTGGAGGTGGTGGGGGAGGGGGCAGTGCCAAGGACAAGGTCTTGGAAAAGAACAGTGGTGGTGGGCACCCAGGTAACTGGCAAAGAAAACAACAACAGCAGCAACAGCAACCCCAGCAACAGCAACATCCATACAGAAAGGCAGAGAAGGCTCCAGACTGGATGCAGGCCCACCACCACCACCTCCAGCCTCAGCCCTCACAGCTCTCCCAACCTTCCCAACAGCAACAGCCACAACAACAACAACAGCAGCAACAACAACAGCAGCAGCAGCCTCCCCATCCCCAGCAGCATCAGGTAGTCCGCTCCCGTAGTGCCGAGTGTATCAGCAGCAGTGGTGTGGACACAGATGTGTTCAGGGCCTCCCTGTCCCAGGGGCCCAAGGCTGGACACTCAGTTCCCCACCCTGTCAACACTTCCCCGTACAGAGACTGTTCCCACCCAGGGCCCCCAACCAACTCCTCTCCCCTTGGCAGTAAAGGCATCGCCCAGCACAGTGGGACTGGAGCAGGGCCAGGTCCTGGATCCGGAGGTAGCTGCTCCTTACAGAGAGACAGCCAAAAGGTGGCCAGGATTCATCACCAGCAGCATGGCCAACCTGGCCCAGATGCCTCCTCACCTGCAGAGCTGAACCAGGGGTCCAGCCAGGAGCTGAAGAGGAAAATGGACATGTCACCTTACGGATACAGCAGCAGTGGGCAGCACCATTCCCAACAGCCCCCAGTGCCACCATGGACCATGAGGCCCCCCCATCACATGCCACAGCCTGAGGAGGAGCAGAGGAAGTCCTATATGGAGTTGGGGAGCACAGGCCGGCAACACCCCCAGCAACAGCAACAGCCGCCAGGCATGGGCCTGCAGCCTACCCAACCTCCTTCTGCACCTCCCCTCAGTCAACAGCAGCAGCAGCAGCAGCAGCAGCAACCAGAGCCCCAGGGCCCAGCACAGGGGGAGAGCAGTGCTATGAAAAGTCTGTTAAAGTACAGCAACCAGCAACAGCCCCTGCTCCTCTCCCACAAGAGCCCATTTGGGGGGCTGGGCAACCTCAAGTCAGGCCCTGCCGGAGGAAGTTGTGCCCTGCAGGGCAGCAAACAGACTCTGCCCACCAGGAAGGGCCCAGCCAATGACAGCGAGCGCTCTGATTGCAGTGGTCGGAGCCGTGAGATGGGTGATACCGGTCATGGGGAAAGTGAGGTTCGACAGCCGCCAGTAGGAATTGCTGTAGCTGTTGCTCGACAAAGAGAGCCACCTTGTCGCCCAGGAGACAGTCACCCCAACAGCCGACAGGGCAGGGTGCACCCCTCAGTGAAAGGTAAGAGCTCTGAGCCACTGTTTCAATAAGCAAAGGTGCAGGGCACTGAGAGCAACTTGTTTGTCTGTGACAGTAGAAGACCTGGCTAAGGAAATCACAGAAAGTTGAATTAATTCATCTAGACACAATGTTTTTTAGGAGAAACATTTCATGACTCATCAAACTGACTTCTTCAGTCTCAACTGACTGCAGATATCCCATCCTTTATAAACAGCACAGTTGCATAACAACTGAACCAACGATGGGTTTCATATGCAAATTGCCATAGCCATTACCTAGAGTTACAATGGCCATGTGTACTGTTCACAGAGGATTGGGGAGTAGTTGCAATCACAGCATTGTAAGATGGTGACAGATGTAGTCTTACGCCTCCCCTCAGTTCAGGGATGGTCATTCCTTCTTCACATAGATGGCCTCTTTGGCTCCCCGTTCAAACCAGTGTTCCTCCCTATCAAGGATGTGCACATCCTCATCTTTGAAAGAGTGGTCACTGGCCTGTAGATGGGTCTAGACTGCGCCGTCCTGGCCTGACGAGGTAGCTCTTCTGTGTTGTGCCATCCTCTTGGCCAGGGTCTGTTTAGTTTCTCCGATGTACAAGTCACGGCAATCCTCCCGGCACTTAACAGCATATACTATATTGCTCTGTTTCTGCCGGGGAACCCGATCCTTGGGGTGGACCAATTTCTGGCACATCACGTTTTGAGGTTTGAAAGCAACTGAGATGCAGTGTTTGGAAAATATGTGTCTCAACTGTTCCGACACTCCCGCCACATACGGCATCACCATTGGCGTACGCTTAGGCAGCTGTTGTCTTTCTTTTCTCTTCGATAGGCTGGTCGGCTGGTGCACTGTTTGGGCGTCTTCTTTGACAACGCCCAGTTAGGATACCCACACTTAACCAGGGCCTGTTTAATGTTTGATTTTTCCCCTTCCCCGACCGCTGTGTCGGTGGGAATGTTGTCAGCTTGGTGGTACGCCATCCTGATGACTCCTAGTTTGTGCTCCAGTGGATGATGAGAGTCAAATCTTAAGTACTGATCAGTATGTGTTGGTTAACGGTAAACATCAGCAATCAAATGTACCCCATCGCCAATTGCATTTTCACCTTCTAAGAAGGCAAACACTGCGTCTCAATTGCTTTCAACAACTTTCAACGGACGCTGGCCAAGAGGACGGCACAACACAGAAGTTCAAATGTGTCAGGCCAGGACTCCGCAGCCTACACCCATCTACAGGCCAGTGGCCACTCTTTCAAGGATGAAGATGTGCACATCCTTGATAGGGAGGAATGCTGGTTTGAACGGGGAGTCAAAGACGCCATCTATGTGAAGAGGGAAGAACCATCCCTGAACGGGGGGGCTAAGAGTACATCTGTTGCCTCTTACAATGCTGCAATTGCAACTATTCCCCAGCCCTTGAATAGTACACATGACCATTGTAACTCTAGTTGTTGGCACGGTCATGGCAGTTTGCATATGAAACCGATCGTTTGTTCGGTCGTTATGCCACTGTATTGTTTATAAGGGTGGGGATACCTGCAGTCAGTTGAGAGTGAAGGAGTCACTTAGATGAGTGGTGAAACGTTTCTCCCACTAAACATTGTCTCCAGGTAAACTGATTCAACTTTCTGGCATTTCCTTACCTGGATTGTGGAGCATGTTTCAAGACCTGGCTCAGGAGAAGTAAATCCCAGGCGTCCAAGTTGAAAGAGGCTTTTTTTTTTCCGCTGAAGGATATTACTGGTGTTATTTGCTCATCTGTATCATTTCTTTATCATCTTTATGAGGTGATGTATGCAAGCCATTCACTGTTCACACCATCTTATTGACATTGAATTATAATCAAATACCCCTTGTACAAAAATCCACATTGAATATGCCCCACGTCTTAACTAGTCAAAGTTCACAAAGTGAGCCGTGTCAGTGTTATCAACAGAAATAACTTTTTCTTGTACTTTCCAGGCAATAACCAACGATGGCAAATTCGTGGAAAATTGTTAGTATAAGTCAAATTTGAACTGTAAATGCACCTTTCCATACACCAAATTACATTTTCAAAATTTCTGAGCCCGACGCAGAGATTATTTTGGTGTTGAATAAAGATGTCATCAGTAAATCTTCTTTTAGTAAAACTGACTTTTTTGGACTGACTGTACCGTAAACTATGTAATATGGTAAAATACTGTCGGTCTAAAATTGCATTCTAAGTATGTAAAAGTGTGTGATGAAATTACTCAGGAAATGAAAAAAATGGGGAAAATCGGGCCTTAAGTGTATGGCAGGGTGGTTAAGATTGCATTTTTAGAAAGGCACAAGCACCCAAAGAAAGACTAAAAGAAGGCGAAACCAAGCTTTGTCAGTGCTCCAAGTTGGTCTCTTGTGAACCGGTTTAGGTGGAGCGTTGAGAGATAGTTAGAAACAGGGGAATTTGGGCCTGCCAGGGGTTAACCACTGAAAGCCAACAGTTAAGCTAATGTTTGTCCCACAGGACCAGCCCGCTCCATGTATCCTTCAGAGCCTGCCACTGAGGAGGAGAGAAAGAGGATGAGTGGAGACCAGATGGGCCTTACTTGCCTGGACAGAGAGAGAGAAGCATATATCAGGTGGGCAAGTACAAGGCTTCTCCTTGCTATGTCTTAATCTGTAAACTACAGTGATGTCAGTCTTAACTGGTTCATCATTCAGCTGTCATGATCTTTATCTTATTCTGTTCATTCCAGGGATAATAAGGAAAGGGTGGAGTTTGCAAGGATACACCCTTCAAACAACTGTCACGGTGACCTCACTTCTCATCTCATGGTCCCAGGTGGGACTTCCCTTCAATCTGGCCAACTAGGAGACCCTGCTGCACATGCCCATTCTGCCCATCATCACTGGATGCCAAGAACTGGAAGCCCCTCTCTCTGGATGACAGGGCACTCCTACGGTGAGGGAACATTAATGTATTAGCATTTTATTTAGGCCACATAATTGACATTGCAATTAGAATCTCAAAATTTTGTGTTTACACTAATTTCGATGAAGGTCACAGTATGCTACAGTTTTAGTCAAGCTATTTTACTTTGAATATATGTGATAGTTGCATAATCTGAACTAAAATCACACATGTAATGCAGGGATTGGTCATACAGCCCTGCACCAGAACCTGCCCCCAGGTTTCTCAGCAGCTATGCCAGGCCCTCTACAGCCTGTCCTGCCCTTGCCCCAGGACCCCTCTGGCCAGCTGGTCGTCCTGCCCACAGAGCCCCCAGCCCACCCTGCCACCCATCACCTTGGTATGTCATAAATGCCTATTGTCCTGAGGATTCTCAAAATGCCCTCTTAATCTACTGCCCATTGATCCCAAATTCAGTAACTTCTCATGCAGCTGTTACACCAGAGTCATTAGTTCTGTTTCCTGTTAGATTATGTTTTTCATATATTATGAGAATAATGTCACAGTAACCGATGGTGGTGACAGCAATGTCATTTCTCTTTAATGGGCATTTTTTTTCATCCCTTGGCTCTGCACATGCACATGCAGACTCTCACACACACACAGACACAGACACACACACACACACACACACACACAATCATCCAGTTTACTCATTTCCTGCACACCACCTGCTCCACCCCCAACAGGATGGGTCTTTCATTAGGTCAGGGTGCTCAGCAAAACATTTATCTACATGCTTGTGCGTGCGCACACACACATGCACACACACAAACATTTTGTTTTTCTGTACCTGAGAGCTCAAATTAACGACGCTCATTCCCTAGCCCCTTACTTCCACTTTAGCCATCAGCCCACTCTAACTGTCAACTACATGCTTAACCCTAACTTTTACACAAACCTTAACCTAATCCTAATCCGAATCCTAAATTTAGCCCTACATCCAAATTCGAGCCCTTTAAATAAGCCCCTAAAGAAGAGAGGACTGGTCAAAACATTCTCACTTTGCAAATATGTCTTCAATCCTGTCGTTAAAAACTCAAATTGGCCCTCACAAATGGAGCTGAATAAGAGCATAAGCACTCACACACACATACACACGCCCACACACAAGCACACACCAGAGGAAGAGGAAGTATAAGACAGCAAGAGACCAATCACTGCTCAAAAGTCATCGAAGGTCCATATTCAGCCAACAGGCTGAGAAATTTAATTAGCTTTCCGTCGTCGGCAGTATGTTTCTTTGTGCGCTCCACAGGAGTTCTAGCCGAGAGGGGAGGTGCATCCGCGAAACACTTCCCGTGTGAAACGTTAGCCTAGCTGAGTTAATGTCTCAGAACAAGAGTCCTCAGTGCATGTCAGGGGAGCGAGGTGGGTGTGAGAGGGAGGGTTCAGGCAGGACCTGCCCATTAATGAGGATTGTTTGAGATACAGAGAGGAGGAGAACACGTTGGCTCAGCCGTTTTAGCGTGGGCCTACTCCCAAAGCTGGGCCCGGGTCAAAGCCAACAGGCTCAGCTGCATCTCACCCACATTGCGTTCCATTGGTCCTGAAAGCCACATCAGGAGAGAGGCCGTCCGCCCTCAAACATGGGAACCAGGCCTCCAGCCGGCTCCCCACGCAGACCCCATCTGTGGTTTGGCTCAGGAAGGTGGGACTTTTACAGAGAGGAGTCAGGGCCCAGTCACTCCAATGGGACGTGTGCATTTCCAGGCAGGAATTCTGACCGCCAGTCAACCTATCGGTCATCATCATCGTTACGATCACCATCATCTGTTCACATTTCATCATTGTCATGACTTTTTTTTTTTATACAGCATTCCAGTAAAATCTCAGGGTAGTTCTTATAAGATCTATTCAGAGCATGGTGGAGCGTGGGATTGCTGCTGTCTGGGGAAGCTGTGTGCTCATAAAAATATTTTCTTTGTAAGAGCTTTATCCATATCTATGCTACAAAATGTGAACATACATTTTGTAAGTGATCTGTAATGGCTTTGGCTTTTTTGTGTTGAAAAACAAAACAAATGTGTGCGTGTGTGTGTGTGTGTGTGTATGTGTGTGTGTGGGTGTGTGGTAGAGATGTGAGACGAGCATCACTCACAGCCATGCATTTAAGAGTTTCCTACATCATTTGTGTTTATGAACCTATGTAAAATGCTTGAGCGTTCATACCTTTTTGTTCTAAGGTTTTTCTAAGCCCCCTCTGTCACCCCCCCCTTCCCCCTCTCTCATTAGATGTGATGGAGCAGCCAGGGCTTTGGCCCCCTGTATATGGTGCCCGGGGCCCGCCCTCCCACATGCAACATCCTGCTGTGTACTCCCGTTCCCGGTTTCTACGGCAACAGGAGCTGTATGCGCTCCAGCAGCATCAGCAGCTCCAGCATCAGCATCAACATCAGCACCAGAGCCATCAGTCACAGCAGCCACAGCCCCAGCAGCAGCACAGAGCCAACAATGGCATGGACATGCAACATCGAGCTACTCACAATGCCCAGGTGATTTATAGTGTTATTGGACACGTGTAAGAATGACAGAGTTCTTAGCTTAGATTAATTCTCATCCGCATGGCCTGATCATCTGTCTGTCTGTCTGTCTGTCTACTGAAATCTGAATTAGTCTGATAATTGATAATTACTGCACACAAATATAGATGTTTACAGTGGTAGTAAACCTTTTGTTTTCTTCCCACTTTTTTGAGCTGAAAGTATGTCGGTATGGGCCTAGGATGATAGAACTCATTGTCCTCGTTCAAAAAAACAAAACAAAACAAGGCACATCACACATGCCTGGAATGAGAAAATCCATGCTTTTTCTTACTTCTGGGGGAAAACGTACATTACTATCAACCCTCTCTAAATGGGCTGACTTAATATGGGTGCATCAAAGATGCCGAGGCCCATGTGATGTAGACGGCGTGTTGGTTTCAGTGTGTTAGACCAATGAATTATGTATGACATGCAGGCGTTAGCCAGCTAAACTCTCTGGGTAGACTTGTTCGAAGTTGGGGCATGGTGTTCTGCTACAACACTGCCACCTTCTGCCCCCCCACACCACCATCACTGTCCCCTTCATCTGCACTCCTTTTTTTCAACGTTTTTAAAATGTGAACAAGAGGAGACTAAAAACAAGTGATTACTTCCTCTTTAAGGATCCTTGGAAGTGAAAGCGAGTAACGTAGTAAGCAAAGCAAGTGAGTCATGAGTCAGCTTAAATTGTCAAGCAACAGTTTAGCCACTGTATTAGCCTTTTCTTAATTACCCCAACATCACTTGGAGATCTTGGATGGAGCGGACTCAATTAGGAGTAAACAGTCTTGTCTGCACACAACAAAGCCAATATATGCAGGGCACAAAACTGATTGCATGGTCCATTTAGCTGAATGTGGAAAATTTCCCATGTATCAAGTATGGGTTTGTGTCAGTGAATGGAGTACTAGAGACTCGTTGCAATATGAATAGAGGAATACGCTTGCTCAAAAGGTTTAACATCTGTTGGGCCTTCAGTAAATGAAAAACTGAAGATTACCTTTGTATTCTTGCCCTAGTTGCCCAAGAGGCCAGATGAGCACTCTGTGGAGCTGGAGGAACTTCTGTCTGAGCCCAGGACGTCCAAACCCACCAAGCCCTACCTATTTAACCCTGCCTCCAGAAACACCTCGCCCCCTGGGGCCTGTGCTGCCCACCTGTCCCCCTGCTGCCAGTCACCCTCACTACGACCTCACCCAAAAAGCACACCCTCTACCCCCTGCCCTGCCCCGAGTCCTGCAGCTGCGGCCCCCCACTCCCCAGCCATCAGTCCAGCCCCAACTCAGATAACCAAGGGGGCCGAGTCCCAGGACAAGAGGGGAGAGGGACAGCCACCACAGGACTACACACAGTCTCTGGAGCCCGGTAAGAGTCTAAACATTCAAGAGCCTAATAAAGAAAAATTTAGTTTGCATGTGCAAACACAGGAAGGCAGAGATGCCTCACTGTGTTATGCACTGTATGTGATTGCTAAACTACGGTCAACACTGATATGCTTATGAAAAAGTCTGATGAAAGAAATAGAAACTAGATTGCAGCATCAACTTCTAACATATGGTTATTGGAAGAGCTGGTGTTAGTGATGCATGGTTTAGCTACTTAAACAACCTGTGTGTGAACTGTGTGTGTTTGGGGGAGGTGGGGTTCCTGTAGGGGAACCTCTGATTGACTGAACTGATCCGACTCACAGAAAATGGCCGCTGGGCTGAGCTGGGACTTCCCTAGCACTGTCACCTCAGTAATGACAGAGAAACACCTCGCCCCCAGACCCTGCCTCTCCTCCTCTCCCACAGGCCCTGCACTCTCTTCATCATCATTAATGTCATGCTAACAGCCGCTGCACACCAGCGGAATAGTGTCAAGGCACTCTGATAAACTAAAGGGCCTGGCCCACTTCATGCAACACACTCACAGATGCTTGCATGTGGTCTCCTACCCTTCCTGCTGCTGGCAGATCAAGGCAAAGTGCCACTCCCCCCCCCCCCACACACACACACCTAGTGACCCTAGGGGCAGCAAGTGAGTAAAGTTTAGAGTGAGCTTTATGTGTCAGTCTATGTAAATTGTCCAATACCTCTTAATGTAGGAATGTTGCAAAGAGACATGATTGCTGCACCCTTTCAGATGGTAGTTTAGAAAAGTTGGGCAGAATCAGATATTATGTTGTGAGGAATCTTTTGGGGGTAATATTGATAACTGATAGTGGCGGGGCAGTGGCTTAGCGGTTTTCTCCTAGGAGTCGTATAGACAGGCTAAGACCCTCCACCAAAATTACAAGATGTTTAAGTCCTATATTTTAGGGAAAAAAAAACCAAATAAGAAGCATAATTGCATTACCTCATGGTGTTGCGATATTTACCAAAACATAATTCTTCATTACTAAATAAATGATTGTCTTTATCATTTGCTATCCAATCCTGTCAGCTTTATGGTCTTACACAAGTGCTGCTTTCATAGTTTGTGAGTATCGATATGCCTGCATTGATGCTGCATGTGAGCAATATACACAATGAGCATAATTAGTTGATATCAGCTCACCCGCAGCCCAGTGTTGTCTATCGCACAGTGAAACTAGAGGTCATGGGTTTGATTTCCAGCCCTTCTGTAGAGGGTCTCTCTGTGTTTGGTTGGGTCTTCACCACATGTATGTGAATGAGTGATTGTATGCATGAACCCTGTGACAAACTGGCGATCAGTCTGCGGAGTTACTGCGCCTTCCACCCAGTGCCTGCTGGGCTTTAGACTCCTGTGACCCTGAACTGAATTAACAATAGATATTGGGACTGAATGAATGATGATTAATGTTTTTAATAATTACACATCTTTGTCCCCCTATAGACTTGCCCCCTGGATACACCTACCCTGCCATAGCCATTGGTTACAGAAGCAGCTCCTCCTGCCAAGATGTCCGATTGGCGGAGCCAGCTGACCTGGAAGCGGTCCAGGTGGAGCCTGCAGAGCACGCTCCCCAGCCTCTTACTAGCCTGGGAGAGGCGATAGACTGTCAGGCTGTGGTCAGGCCCCTCCCGGAGCCACTCCCACACCAAGAAGTGGAGCCAGAAGAGGAGGAAGAAAGGATGGTGGTGAGAGCTCTGGAACCGAGTGAAGAATTGGAGGTTTCCACGGTAGCCACAGCCAGCTTCACACCTGTAGAGAAAGAGGTAGAGCCGCAGGGCCCTGGTGAGGAGGAGGTGCTGATTTGTTGCCCGTCTGAGAACTCAGCATGTGAGACCAATCCCTGTCCACTGCCCCTCTCCACGGAACTCAGCCAACAGCCAGAAGCAGTCATCACCCTGGTAGAGGAGGAGGATGAAGAGGAGCCGGAGGCAGTGTTTGAGGAGTCCCAGTCGAAACATTTCCAGGAGGTCAAGGTGGGAGAAGAGCAGGAGCCGGAGCTGGCCACCATCATAGAGCTCGACCCTGCAACCCCCACCACTTCTCAGCCTGAGCCTGCAACACCTGAGGAGGTGAAGGAGGCAGAGCAGTCAGAGAAAGATAAAACCCCAAATAACACCTCAGTGGATTCAGCATGTCTTTCCCCTGCCTCAGCCCCCTCCCCCTGCCCCTCCTCAAGCCTTTGCCAGACAGCCGTTGCTGTCGCCCCCAAATCCGCCGTGCCCTGCTACTGGAGCCTGGAGCTGCTGATTGCCGCCGCCTTCTGCACAGATGTACCCCCGTTTCCACTGTTCCCTTTCAGCGCGCCGTCGCCTGCCCAAGCGCAGCCCGGCCCCTACCATGGCATGGAGCTGTTGAGCGAGCTGGCCGATCTTGAGCTACAGCAGCATAGACGTTCTAGCGGGGAGAGCCAGGGTGAGCGACCAAGGGCATCTCCACGCTTGCATGACACATTCACACGCACTCAGTAACACTCTCATATCAGTGGAATGCATCTTTATCTCCTAGTTTAGCCTCCTCTTCCTCCCTGTCCATCGAGACCAACTCACACGCCCCCTCAGGCCTTGCCTCTGTCAGTCAGAATTCTCTCCCAGATACTCCCCTATCTTCCTGCTGGTATCGAGAGCCTCTGGTGTATTCAAACGCCTCCCCAGAGAAGCTGTGCGCTGGCTTGCTCACCATCTCCCGTCTTTAGTGTATTAAAGGCACTTCTACTTCCTAAAAGGCAGTTCTAACAACGGAGAGGCCTCGGGAGAGCGAGAAGAAGCAGTCGGACAGGGCTGAGCTACTAGAGAGGGCCCCACCCATCCTCCCCCACTCCTTCTCTTTTCCCTCCCACCTACCCTCGGGGAGCTGTCTCTCTGCCTCTCTATCATGTTTGATCCACATGCATGCACAAAATGCACTCACACAGGCATGCAAACACAGGCGCGTGTACACACAGACACACACACAAATTCACACACTTGTATAAAAAAAAAAAGGAAAAAGCAGCAATTGGTTCCCCTCTACCCTAACACAACACATTATGGAAAGTTGATGTGTAATCACAAAAGCAGTCAATGTTTTCTCCACCCTGGAGCATTGCCTGGCCAATTAGACCCCATTGTTTTAAAGTGGCTTTAAAAGCTTCCTTGTTTTTCAAGCCACCATGTTTTTTTCTTCGTCATGCAAAAGGATGTTTTGTGTTTACCACAGAAATCCTAATGTATTTAACTGCTCCCCAATGGGGCTTCTATAAAAAGGGTATCATCAACTGATTTCAGAGTCAGTGATGTTGTCGTCTCCATGATGTGATATTGTTGTCAACTCAGGGGAGTGGCAAAGATTGTTTTAGAGTTGCAAAACGAGTCTACTAGAACAAGAAAGAATAGTCGGTATTTCTTTCAAGCTCATTTAAAGGCTTCAGTTTTTTTGACTGTGTAAAGCTTGCCTCCATGCTGTTATTTCTAACTTTGCCTCTTCCCCTGATACTGCAGGGTCTATTTCTGTCTGCTATTGGTACAGTCCAGTTAGTAACAGGGCAGACAGGATATGTGTGTGTGTGTGTGTGTGTGTGTGTGTGTGTGTGTGTTAAAAGAAACACTCAACGGTAGGAAAAGTGCTCAACAAATAAGGAGCAAAATAATCCAGTGATTTAAGTAAATTCTAATTCGATCTCTCTCTCTCTCTCTCTCTCTCTCTCTCTCTCTCTCTCTCTATATATATATATATATATATATGTGTGTGTGTGTGTGTATATATATATACATACATACACACACACACACACACACACACATATACCCTGTGATGGCCTGGCGGCCTGTCCAGGTTGTCTCTCCGCCTGCCGCCCAATGACTGCTGGGATAGGCTCCAGCATACCCCACGACCCTAAGAGCAGGTGCCGGATAAGCGGTTGAATAATGGATGGATGGACATATATATCAATACAGATGCTAGAAAAAAAGTTTTAGTACATAGCAGTACAAGTCTGTTTGTTGACTATCCAAAATTCAGTGGGTCCATGGTGGTCTCATAAGTGCTCAACAGGGTAAGGTATGATATTCCGCTCCTCATTAGTTGAGCACTTCTATCAACACCATTGATGGTTTCAGGGAGAAAAAAAAACGATATATATATATATATATTTAAGCATATTACTAGGGGCGAAGGGGTGGGACGGTGGCGCAGTGTTTAGCATGGTCGCCTCACAGCAAGAAGGTCCTGGTTTTGAACCCCGGGGTTGTCCAACCTTGGTTGGTCATCCTGGGTCGTCCTCTGTGTGGCGTTTGCATGTTCTCCCCGTGCCTACGTGGGTTTCCTCCAGGTGCTCCAGTTTCCTCCAAAGACACATTGGTCAGGTGAATTGGCCATACTAAATTGTTCCTAGGTGTGAATGTGTCGGCCCTGTGATGGACTGGTGGCCTGTCCAGGGTGTCTCTCCGCCTGCCGCCTAATGACTGTTGAGATAGGCTCCAGCGTCCCGCGACCCTGAGTAGGATAAGCGGCTTAGATAATGGATGGAGATATATATATATATATAATCCAGTGAGTCAAGTAAATTCTTTATGAGATAGTACAAGCCTGTTTCATGCCATAAGCAATCATCAGCTGTCATGATAAGCTGTCTCATGAAGAATTTACTTTTACTTGACTCACTGGATTATTTTTCTCCTTATTTATTGAGTAATTTTCCTATCGTTGAGTGTTTCATTTAAAAAAGTTTTATATATATATTTATTTATATAGAGAGAGAGCGAGAGAGAGAGAGAGCCTGGATTTTATATATATATATTCCACTCATTGGTTGAGCACTTTTATCTACACCGCGATGGCCACTGACACAGCAGCATCTGCTTGCTACGCATTGACATGACCTCTGAAAGGGTGTGCCAATTATTGCTCGTGTTAGCTTAATCTGCCAAATTTGCCTCCATTTCTTTCACTTGCCACTTTCTTTTCCATAGAAGGATATTTCGTGAGACAGATAACATTGTACCCTAACACCAAGCTGCATGTGCAGGATTTGATGCAAAATGTGCATACAAATCACTCACATTTTGAAAAATCTTCCTTTCCCCCTCTTAGTTATTTAAAAGTGAATTTCTTCCAAAAGTTTTCAAAGCATCCAAGCTTAGTACATGTATGCACTGCCTCTTAGTCATAGAGATGACTAGACACGTGTTGAGCAATTAAGATGTGACCATTTTTGGGGATTTGTTTCTTAAAGGAGAGGAGTTGCTGATTTTTGATCTCCAGAGCCTTGCTACGCTGGCTACAGCACGCTCCTTGGAGATGGGCTCTCAAGACGGCGGCACTGTGACTTCCGGGCGGCACTGTCCAGCCCGTAGGACGCTCAATCTACGTAGAAAATGCAGCTGGACACCGCGTAACGAACCAGTAAGACCGCATCTACAGCATTGTCTTTTGTTTGAAACGCCCCCCCCCCGCCCCCCCAGGGGCCTCCGTTGCCTGCCAACACAGGGACCTCTTGTTCGAATCCCTGTGTTACCTCCGGTTTGGTCGGGCGTCCCTACAGACTCAATTGGCCATGTCTGCGGTTGGGATGTAGATGTGGATATGTGTCCCGGTCGGCTGCACTACGCCTCCTCTGGTCGGTCGGGACGCCAGTTCAGGGAGGAGGTAGAACTGGGGGGAATAGCGTGATCCATCCACGCGCTACGTCCCCCTGGCAAAACTCCTCACTGTCAGGTGACAAGAAGCGGCTGGCGACTCCACGTGTATCAGAGGAAGAATGTGGTAGTCTGCAGCCCTCCCCAGATCAGCAGAGGGGGTGGAGCAGCGACCGGGATGGGTCGGAAGAGTGGGGTAATTGGCCAAGCACAATTTGGAAGGGGGGAACCCCCCCCAAAAAAAACTCCCGGCAAACCCCAAATACATTCATTTTGGTAAAGTTGTTTGACACAATAAGTTGGAAATATCTAGAAGATTCATGTTAGACCTTTCTGTTGTTATCTGGCAACTGTCTTGATTGAGCGAGAGAATGTTTTTAACAGTGAATTTGATACGGTTTACTTCAGGTTTGCCCAGCCAAAGGTGGCATGGAAACCATGGATGGTCCAGAGCTAGCTATGCGTGTGAAGTTGGCTGAGTTACAGCGACGCTACAAAGAAAAACAGAGAGAGCTCGCCAAGCTTCAGCGGAAGCATGATCATCAGTGAGTGTGACCTTGTACATCCTGCTTTACTTCAAGCGTTGGACTCGCGTCGCTACTAGATAACCTTTTGAGCCGCCATCTCAGCATTTTGACGGAGGATTTCTTTCTTTAATTTGTCACGGATCCAGCCTTTTGTGTTTTAAAAATGGTTAAATAGTAACGCTCTTTCCGTGTGTGTGTGTTCACTTTTTCGCATGTGTACATGCAAGCAGGAAGGAGGAGACGCCTCGGAGCCCCGCACGACGAGGACCAGGGCGCCCCAGGAAGAGGAAACCCACCCTCACCACGGGCCCCGTGTCCTCATCTGACGGCCAGAGAAAAGTCAAGTGAGTATCGCTCTGTCCATCTCCTCCTGGCTGCAGTCCAGCTGTGGCCGATAAAACCCCTCTGTATCGCTGGCATTTGGGGACTGCTTCTTATTGGCATAAACAGGAAATGGTGATAGCAAAACCGACCCCTGCAAGGAAGTCCACTTAAACCCATTCTTAACCTAATCAAGTCCACAAACTCAATTGTAACACCATGTAATCTGTGCCAGAGTTTGGGCACACATGTGTGCCCAAACTCTGTATGTTTACTAACAACTGGTTTTAGGAATGTGTGTTTTTTGTATATTGTGTGCCACACATGCTTGTGAGTGCCAGTGTGTGTGTGCTTGTTCAGTTTTTTTTCCCCTGCTGATCCTAAATGTGAATGGCACTGCTGTGAGCGCTGGGCTTTAGCTGTGCCGGGCTTGGTTAGGAAGGGGGGAGGCTGCAAGCTAGCTGGCTGCTGGCTGCCTGCTGTGGTGGGGGACGACAGGCGGAGGCTGTAATTAGAGCACTGTGAATTCTCCTGTAATCTGTCCCAGCAGCAGGAATGTGACACACCACTGCCATAACAGCCCTGCTGGGTCACCAGGGGTCCAAAGGTTGGCGGGCCGGTCAAACAGGCCAGACAGTCCCAGAGATATGCAGACATTTAGGGCTTTGATACTGCATGTTTGCCTGCATGACTTTTGTGTGTTTGCATGGCGTATATTTGCATGTGTGTGCAGGTGCACTTTATGCATGTGAGAACCAGTATCAGTGTATGAGCTGCAAAGAAAGATGGAAGAGGAGAAAGAGAAGATAGGGGGAGAGTGGGACAATAAGAATTTCATTCCTTGATATCCAAGAGGCAGATCCTAAGCAAATAGCTCAAAAATGATTAAAGACACTAAAAAAGTAAGCTGAAGGCTTTAATTCAAGTAGTGGTTAATTGCCCAGCAGTGCTGCTCAGATTGGGACGGTTTGCTGGGAAATTTGCTTTCAAGGTTGAACAAGTCCTGTCAGCAGTGCCGAGTGTGCAGGGTTTGGAAGGGCTTAATGCACTTAATGCCATTTCATAGCTCTACGTCTTTCAGTCTCACTCTCACCGTCTGTCTGTCTGTCTGTCTCTCACTGTCTCTGTGGTATCTGGGCAGCATTGCAGTATTCCCAGTTGCCCGTCTGCGGTGTCACCTCCACTGTCAAGTCAAGTCAGTTTTATTTGTATAGCCCATTATCACAAATTACAAATTTGCCTCGGTGGTTCTTTATAGCAACACAACATCCTGTCCTTAGACCCTTGCATCGGAGGAAGGAACGCTGTCCTTTCCACCCATGTGCCCCTGCCCCCTTGCCAGGCAACCGTTGAACTGATGTGAGTGGAGACATTGATGCTGGGTAACAGGGACACCCCAGTAAAAGGGCGACAGGCCAGGGCCCTGCAGCAAGGGGCAGCGGAGAGCGAAAGAGTGGGGAGGGGGATGAAGGTGGTAGCGGGCAGGGGAGAGTGATGGGGGAGGGGGATTCAGACTACAGTAAACCAGCATGCCTCTCTATTGTGTGAGATTTAAGCTGCAGCTAGCGACAGCTGCACTAGTTTTGTTTTGCTGTGAGATGTAGTCCCTGTTTCTGTCATAGACATCTGTGTGTGTGTGTGTGTGTGTGCGTGCGTGTGCGTGCGTGCGTGCGTGCGTGTGTGTGCGCACGTGTTGGAGAATTTCTAGATGTTTCTGAATTAGGAGCAGGGCAGGCAGGCAGACTGGAGAACAGATTGGCCCCCATGTAGCGTTACATGGCAGGGTTATGTAAAAGCATGTACTATACCTGTCACTCAAACAGCTTCACCACGCTGACGCTCAGGAGCTAGACAGAGGGCGGTGGGTCAGTGGGTAACAGCACAGCCTCCCCTTGTTCACTTCAGTCTGCATGGCTCAGGAGGTGTGTGTGTGTGTGTGTGTGTGTGTGTGTGTGTGTGTGTGTGTGTGTGTGTGTGCACGTGGATGTGCATGAGTGGATGTGTGATGCATTAAAGCCTCTCTGCTGCCTATCTGAGTTAAATCATGCATCTGCTGCACACGTTTACAGAACATACAAACAAATGTGTGTGTCTCTGAGCATGCACTGTGTTGCGCTTGCCATGTTCGCTTTAGTGCGTGCACACAACTCCTGTGTGGGCACAGCGGCGATTCCTCTATGGCACTGTTTCGAACTGAGTGAAGACAGAAGAGAACTATTGCTCAGCAGCAAACACTGCTAATCAATGCTGTTTAATTAGTCACTGTGTGCTTCTCCTCCCACACGCACACGCATACACACACACACACACATGCACAAACACAAAGGTAGGGAGGGACCCTGTCACATTGTGTTTGTCAGCAGCAGGAGGCCAGCCTCGGCGGGATCTGCCTCACAAGGACAGCTCACACTTCAGTGCCACCTCTGTCACTCTCTTGTCAGTCAATGGGGAGACTGCCTGATAAACCCCCACACACACCCCCCCCAACCATTCTCTCACTCGACTCCACCATTACTGATGCATGCTGCCACACACTGATTAGACACACACACACATATGATTCCATAGTCTGATGTTTTTTTCTGAATTATAGAAATGTTAGCTAATCAATTTTCAGCCCTAAGCCAATACGGCATGTGTAAGTTCAGGTAGCATGTAGTGTTTTGAGTACGGGGATGTGGGACACAAGCCCTTCACTTGCCTGCGTAGCGAGTGGGAAGCGGAGGATGCGGAAGCCGTCGACCAGGCGACTGAAGGGGGGGGAGGGGCGTAACAAGGCCAGTGGCTGCAGGGAAACAAGTGAGACCCCACAAAATGTGAACCTGGAGTCTCCTAAACGCCACTGTAATTCAGAGGAAGATAAAATGACCGTCGATGACGTAGTAACTGTACTAGAGGGACCCGGTGTGTGTGGAGTTGGTGGCGCTGCTGCGTGCGTAACCTTCCCGGCAGCTGCTGCAGCCGAGTCCGGACAGGAGGTGCAGAGAGCCAAGAGGAGGAGGAGGATGACGATAGGACGGTAGTATGATTCTGACTCAGACGGCACGGTAACAGATTCCCAGCGACCAAACAATGCCCTCCACACCTTGGAGGAAATCAATGTTTTGTTGATCGGACTTTTGGCAAGTCTGTCAAAGTCATTGATTATTTTCCGGCACTGCAAAAACTTGTCGGGTTTGATTTATTAGATGGAAAAAAAGCGTTGTCATTTAAGAAAGCCTTAAGAAAGCAAAAAAGTACCTGTTCACAAGAAAGGGAAGGAAAGTAAAAGACAAAAAAAACGACATGGGTGGGGGTTAGAACCGCACTGCAGATTTCACTCTGGACAGAACACCGGATGAACCACGTTTACTGCCTCCCATCACTTTATCCAGGCCATTATCACAGTTTGATTTAATTGATGCTTGGAGAATAAAGAGTCAAACAGCAGAGACAGTACACATGGGTGAAGGTTTCGGGGAACAGGATCAGTGCTGCCAGGCCAGACAGGATGCACAGGAACAGCAGATCACCACTTATGTCTTTCACCAACAAAAACATACAACCCTTTCTTTCTGCCTGGCATTCTAACATGAAATGACTACGGGGTAGATTTTTTTTTTTGTAAAAAAATAAAATAAACAATTCTAATTATTTTGGGTAATTTGGAGAGAAAAAAATACACAGTTTCACTCTTTAAGTCAATTAGCACATTAAAGAAGTTGCCATAGCAACTTGCACCCCTACACCCGCCAGTATGTGAAGCCTACTTAAAGTACAGTTCAAATAAATTGCTTTGAAATAAATTTAAATTTAATGCATTTTGGTGTATTTTTTTGTTCTTTTAATAAGAAGTGCTGTGTGGTTTACTACAGCCTCATGTAACCTTACACATAACACCGCCAACAACAACAACAATAATAATGATAATGTTCAAGAAAAAAGAGCTCTGGTGTCGGTATCGGTCAGTAATCGGTATCGGCAGATATCCAAATTCAGGTGTCGGAATTGGATCGGTACTGAAAAAAAAGTGGATCGGCACATCGGTGATATATATATTTCATGCCATAAGCAATCACCAGCTGTCAATAAAGCTACTTGAGGAAAGGACATACCATTTACTGCCTCGTCATGTACATCACGTGCATAACGTCCAATGGGGAAGGGAGAGGGGCGGCATTCAAAAATACATGATCACTAACGGTCCAGTTGGGGGGGGGGTATTTGTCTATTGGCATGATTTATTTGTAATTACAAAATAGGTGCTTATGTCTACCTATCTTATATCTGCAACTGCTGGCTAATTCATTCCTGTTATTCATACGTCGATATACGTGGGTCTAACAGAAGGAACATTCAAAAAGAGGTTTAATGCACACGTGTAGCTTTAGAAACAACCGTTTAAAGAATGTAACATCTCTAAGCCGTTATATTTGGTCATTGGTGGACAGAAACATTAATTATTCAACCACCTGGAAAATCCTCTTAAAGAACAAAGCATATTCAACCAGCAGTAAAATGTGCAAGCTATGTCTAACTGAAAAATATTTAACCATTTGCAAACCAGAAATGTCCACATTGAATAACAGGAATGAATTAGCCAGCAGTTTGCAGAGATAGCTATAAGCACCTATTTTGTAATTATAAATAAATCATGCCAATAGACAAATACACCCCCCCCATTGGACCGTTAGCGTTCATGTGTTTTTGAATTTTTGAATGTCACACCTCTCCCTTCCCCATTGGACACTTTGCACGTGATGTGCATGATGAGGAAGTAAATGGTATGTCCTTTGTTCTTTACCGAGTAGGTTTATTGACAGTTGATGGTTGCTTATGGCATGAAACAGGCTTGTACTGTCTCAAAGAATTTACTTGACTCACTGGATTATATATATATATATGTGTGTGTGTGTGTGTGTGTGTGTGTGTGTGTATATATATATATATATATATATATATATATATATATATATATATATATATATATATATATATATATATATATATATATATATGTGAGAGAGAGAGAGAGATATGAGAGAGAGAGAGAGATCTGCATTATGTGTATGCTCATTGTTCTCAAGCTGCATGACTGATAAATACACATGCGTGTGTACACATGCACCCCCACAAGGTTCCCAGTTGTATGTCAGGAAATGTGTGAGCAAAGAGTTTCAGTGAAACATGTGTGGTATTTGTGCTCTTTAGGAGTCATAGGTCATTCCAGAGACCCACTTTTCTTACTAGCGCTGCTGATGCTATTCGAAGGCTATTTGTGCTGCAGGAGAGATGACAAAAGTTAGCTTTTTGTCTGCGCATGGCCCCGGCTCGCATCGGTGTGGTCTGTGGGCAGGCTTCCAGGGGGGGGGATTCAAGGGCGTTTGGAGTGGTTGGCCTGTAATGCTCCTCAGTGTAGGGGGAAAGAGCCTGCCACACTGATATGGAAATGAAACTGGAGAGCTATGATGTCCACTGAGAACAATAGAGCCGCATACAAATGCAATGCCTTCCAACCATTCACTGTATCTTTCAAAGCTCCTCAGCGCTGAATGGGCTGCAAAGACACTCCCTAGATAAAGCGTTAAGGCTTCTTATCCCTCACTGCCCTCAAACAATCCCAGGTTCCTTGTTAGATCCCAATTTTTCAAGTGTGTAGTTGGGACACTGGGCTCCCCTTGTCCTATTTTTTCATGTTGTTCATCAGAGGAAGAAAGGAGAGTTATTAGATCCTGCAGAGAGGTGACTCAACTCTGTTTTTCCCCCTCTGATCTTTCTCTTTCTCCCCCGTCTCTCCTTTTTCATACCACAACTATTCTTCTCTAATGAATGCCTCTCCCTTGTTTTGACTGGCAGGTCTATAGGGGCGGGGCTTGCCCTGTCGCCGGAGGACCTTGGAGGAGGTGGAGACAGCCAGAGGAGGAAGAAGAAGCTGTCCAATCGGGGCTTTGAGCGACTCAGCAGCACACAGGTCAGGGTCCCCTCGTCCTCTTCTCTTTTGTCCTCTGTGCAGCCAGAAATAAAAGGGTCCACTCTTTGTTGCTTTGTGTTTGATATTTTCCTTTGTCGCACACTATTTCTAATTAGGTGCGACCCTCAGGAGTCAAATCCCCTGCTCTCCATATTAATATCTTTTTCATTGGGGCTCTCTCTTGTTTCTTTTTCTTCTCTGCGTGTAAGCAAGTGAGAGCTCTCCTCTGACGTTCTGCCGCTTGTGCCACTGCTGTGACCGCGAGTGTAGCCGGCTGTCTCTCACTGACTCATCTCTCTCTCTGTTCCCACAGATGAAAGCGCAGGGCTGCAGAAAGAGCGGTCTTCACAGTGTGCTCAGCTCTAAGATAGCCAGCGACGTCGCTCAGTTCAAACAGAAGGCCCAAAGTAAGAAGACTCTCCCTGGGACGGGCTCCAGAGACAAGGAGGCCTCGCCCTCCGGCGCCACACCTAAGCACGAGCACAGAGGCCAGGCCACAAGCAAAGCCGAGTGCAGGCGGGAATCTGGGGGACAAAGCGACACAGGTAGACGCCAGCAACCCCTGTCCTTGATTCTGTGTCCTGCTGTCTCACTTTGTGATGTGCGTGTACTGTGCTTGTAGCCGACTTTTTTAGGATTTTAGAACAAATGCGAGCAAGGCCAGAGTTCCCAGGCGCCTGGAAAAATGTGAGAATTTACAGTCTACTTTTCCAGTTATGGAAAACACCTGGGAAAGGATCAAATTGATTAGATGCCCTGGAAATATTATTGACGTCTTGGCAAATTGTAAAGTTGGGTTATAAAATCGTATTTTAACCTACCTGAGGTTCCACATCGCTTGCTTGGAAGTTTTAGGGTGTGGTCAGTGACCCCGGTGAAAGTTACACAAAGACTGTGGGGGCTTCCATTGATATTTCATACTGAATTTGCAGATTTTGAAGCCGAAATGTCGCATCCACCATGTTTTCTCTGTCAGTCAGACATGATGTACTTTTTCAGGGATGAGAAGACAAACCACAAAACACTATGATATATGCAAGAAAGCTTTTAACAGTAAATGTGTAAGACTGCAAAATATGGTTGGAAGGGAAGGGAAAGGGATTTGATGACATGACTCGCAATGCTTTATGGGATGAGTGGTTCATCCCTCTTAAAAAAATGTCGACTACAGAGTCTTATATCTTTGTCTTTTTTTCCATTTTTCCTCTTTTTTTTTGTTGTTGCTTGGAATCAAGGCCATGATTTATCTTAATGTTAGCTGGATTGGTTCAAGGCTTAAAACTGTTTATATAGGGATTTTCTCTTGAAATTCTGGTCAGTCATATTTCAGGTCTGTATTCAAGCAAAAATAACGGAAAATAAACTCGTAAAGTCCTGGAAAGTTATTTTCTTGAACGAGAAGGAACCCTGAATGCGTCTTTTTTTGACCTTGGTAACGTCGAGAGTCTAAAAAGCCAACTGGCACACTGTCCTAAGAATTGAACCGTGATGGGTGTATGTAACTTCTCTCAGCAGACAGCGGGCCCCAGGAGGGCTGGACTAGGCTTGCGCGTCATGGAAAGAATAAGGGATCTGGCGTCTTGTCGCATGGTTCCTCCTGTCTGGGTCAGCCCAGCGCTCGGGTCGTCCGTGGCCGGAGACACGAGACGACGGAGGACGGAGAGAGTACCCCTGCCGAAAGTGACTCCTCTGATCACGGTGAGTTATCCCAAGGTGAGCGGGTCAGGGGTCAGAAGTGACTTGACTTACTACACTGCAGTGGGCCTCTTTCCACAAAACAGGTACATTTACATATACAGTGAAAACAGGAAATCTGCCGTGCTGTCAGAAAAAAACCAAAAAAACAATCGACTCTAGGTCAAACGCTACCATTAAAATGCAGCCCCCGAAATCTTTTCACCTCTGACCAGAAGGTCGTTGGGAAATCATCACTTCCAGGTCAAACTCTTTGCAGAAATACACCGATCGTCACGGGCAGGGCCGCCTCCTGAGCTTATGTGTTCCCCATGTTAATTTGTAAGTAACTTTGAAAGTGATCCGCCCTGCTTTTCGGAGATGAGTGAAAAGGTGTTGATGAAAATCTCGTAAATGACAGCGGTGTCAGCGGCGCATTGACATTCGACACCTCAGCAATGGGCCTTGTTGGCTGGTTGGGACGAGACATGCGGCCACAGCTGTAGACAGTTGCTTGTGAGAGGCTTGACAGCCTAGGAGACAGACGGACTAGGTTGAGAACTAGAGAACAGTGACATTGATGCATACGCGTAGATGCGTGCACACACACACACACACACACACACACACACACACACACACACACACACACACACACACACACATACACACACTCAGCACCGACATGAACACACTCACTTAAAACACTAGTACTCTAGAAACACCAGCCTGGAAAATACCGCTGGGGTGAAGCACGTTGTACATCATTAATATAAACGGCTAGACTGTTTATTTAGCCGCAAAGATAATGAAGTGATTACAAAATGAAATGGAGCTGGCAAAGTTAAACAACCTAAAATACAAGTGTGGCAATAGGCTGCCACTACCTGGGTTCCCCGGCACAGAGACACGGACACAGATCGTAAACGAGGACACAAATGCCTGTTTATTAAAACAGCTCTTTAAAAACACCAGGGATAAAACTCATGTAAAAAAAAAAAACTTAAACCTTCATTAAAACATTCCTCAATAGAGAGAGAGAGAGAGAGAGAGAGCCCAGCTCTCACTCTAGCTCTGGCCTCTTCGTTTGGGGTGCGGAACCAATTTATCTGTCCCAAGTCGGTTAGACCGACTCCGGACAGCTGGTCCACACCCTGCTCTGCCACAACAAGCCCTTAACTCATTTACATTGTTCGACAGCTGAAATTGATAGGATAGCTGGATTTGTTTAGATTTATTTGACAAGCAGCAAGTATCAAATATAAAAGCAAGTACAAGCACGCATGCACGTGCACGCGCGCGTACACACACACACACACACGCGGTACCAGTCAAAAGTGTGGACACGGGCTTCTGGGAAGCATAGCAGTCTATTCCTATTACCAACATGGAGATCTCTGGTTCAAATCCCCGTGTTACCTCCAGCTTGGTTGGGCTTTCCTACAGACACAATTGGCCGTGTCTGCAGGTGGGAAGCCGGATGTGGGTATGTGTCCCGGTCGCTGCACTAGCGCCTCCTCTGGTCGGTCGGGGTGCCTGTTCGGGGGGGAAACTGGGGGGGATAGCGTGATCCTCCCATGCGCTACGTCCCCCTGGTGAAACTCCTCACCGTCAGGTGAAAAGAAGCAGCTGGCGACTCCACATGTGTCGGAGGAGGCAGAGGGGGTGGAGCAGCGACCGGGACGGTTCGGAAGAGCGGGGTAATTGGCCGGATACAGTGGGGGAGAAAAGGGGGGGGGGTTTGGACACACGTGACTGATTGTATTTTTTTTCGAAATCTTGAAAGCATTGCTTATTTCTGAATTTCTTTCCAAAACAATTAAGATTTTTAAAAAATGTACATTTTCTAAATGCCCTTCACTTTTTAACTGTTTCTTTTCTCTGTTACTGGAATAGAAGAGGAGGAAGAGGAAGGCAGTTATGACAGTGATGGGGGACATGCCGTCAAAGCCCAAACCCCCAGAGACATCAGTTCCAGCTCCTCTATGACTGGCCCAACTCCCTCGTCTGTCGTAAAGCTGGAGGCCAATCAGAAAGCCAGGAACAAGAAAGAGAGGCAAGGCCTTTATGGTAAGACGGCCCTTTGAAAATGATTTACAAGTAACCTAACCGTCCCCTGTTGTCATGGGGAGCATCTGTTTTGTGTTTCCCTGGGTTGGCTTGTTAGCTCAGCCTAAACCTGTTTCTCTAATTGAACCAAACAGGCGCCCGGAGTCTGACTGGAACGGAAGGGGATGTCAAAGTGAAAAAGAAGGCCCCCTGTAGGCTGGGACTTGGAGCTACAGTTAAGAAGCACCGTGAGGACCATGGGACAGAGGCAGTGAGGAGGCCACGGGGGCCCAGGCCCCAGGAACCTCGCTGGGGCAGTCTGGGGACCAGAGGCAGCCTTTACCGCAGGAGCATGGGCCTGGCCACCTTCCCCACCACTACTGAGCGCCTCAAGAGGGCTACACGGAAGAGCACCATGTTGAGAGGGGCGATCAATAAGGTTAGCGAGCCAGACCAAAACTAGTTAAGCAGTAAGTTGTAAGGCTTCAACAGTCATTATTTTCAACATGATCTCTCTCTATATATACAGACAGGTGACAAAATTAAAGGAAAAATTTGAATGCCTGTCCCCTACAGTGAGGGGGTCCAGGGGCTCTATTATGTTGTGGGGGTGGGTTTTTCTGGCATGATTTGGGTCCACTTGTGCCCTTAGAGGGAAGGGTCACTGCAAACCAATACAAAGTTATTCTGAGCGATCACCTTTATCCTATGAAGAAACATCTCTGTCCTGATGGGAGTGGTCTCTTCCAGGATGACAATGCCCCCCATCCACAGGGCACGAGGGGTCACTGAATGGTTAGGTGAGGATGAAAATGATGTAAATCATAAGCTATGGCCTTCGCAGTCACCATATCTCAACCAGTTGAACACCTATGGGAGAGTTTGGACTGACGTGTTAGACAGCGCCGTCCAGCACCACCATCAAAGCACCAGATGAGGGGAATATCTTTTGGAAGAATGGTGTCCATCCCTGCAGTGGGGTTCAGAGAATTTATGGCAAAGAGCGCTGAAGCCGTTCTGGAGGCTCATGGTGGCCAAACACTTTTATTAAGAGACTATGTTGGTTTTTCCTTTAATTTGTCACACATCTGTACGCTATCGAGATATCAATATTTGCTGCCATAATACTGGGTGGTTTTCTTTGAAACACCAACAAAATTGTGTCCGTCGGTGATATGACTGGCAGACACATCGTGTCGGAAAATGCTTTTAACAACGCTACAATTACAAAGCTGTTATTCGCATTTTCTTATACAACGCAGCGTATCAGCAAACCAAGGAATTAAGTTTAAACAACCACATATTGTCCACCAGTGAGGTCCCCTGCAGACACAATTTCAGCAGTGTTTTCAGGGGCACACAGACGACTTCTCAAATACCATGGCTTACGATGTAAACAGAGATAATGTTGAAAAGTATTTCCCTTTAATTATTATTGAATAATATAGGGAATCGGTTGAAATACTTCAGTTCCTGACGTGATACTCAAAGCGTGAGAGTGCAACGTTGTGAGGTGGTGTGGACGCCACAAGAAACCCACAGCTTTCATTTCCCTAGGAGCAGTGTGTTCACGAGGAAGGAAAAAAAAGTTATGCATATATATATATATATATATATATATATATATATATATTACTCAACAACCTCAGTCTTACTCAATCCTCCACATTGCATAACAGCAGTGCTCTCAACTCCCTCCTCCATGCACACACACACACACACACTCACACTCTTCCCTTGCACTTGCTGGGGATGAATCACAGCCAGAAGCCATGTGGAGATCTCTCACACCCTCCCTCCCCACTCATTCTGTCCATCCTCACATCCCTCTTCCACAGAGGAGGAGCTGCTGGCCAGGCGGGGGGGGCCCACAGAGCGAGGAGAGCAGCCGGGGCACGAGGAGGAGCCGGGCAGAACAGGTATCCTATCACAGCGAACTATTCCTGGAGCGAGTTAAACCAAACAGCGCTCGGTCACCTGTTTGGCTTAATCCAGCCAAACAGTGAACCAATGAGATGAAGTCTGCCTTCGTTGTGTTTTTTGTTTTTTACCTCCTCAGATATCTGTTTCCATCCAGCGACTTCTGCCTGAATTCCTATCTGAAAAAAACAAAAAATGAAATATTTCGTAATAGTTGAAATCTTGCCTGATCTGGAAAAGTTTGTGTATTACGTGATGCACAGTGATGATTATGATGATTAGTGACGTGGATTACGGGATAAAGAGTGTCAAGTGTCTGTAATGGCAACTTATTCCTGTATACCGGTCTCCATTTTTATCTTGCATGTTTTTTAAAGATACGGCGCCGTGCAAAAGGTAGACCGTTTGAACCACTTGAAATGAGCAAATGAAAGCGGAGCAATAAAAATGGATTTGCTCACTCTCATGAACGTTACCGTAGAAGTCTAGACCTCGTCAGTGTTGGGGCACTCAGACGACATGAATCCATTTATTTTTCAACCACGACAGAAATGAAACGGGCTTTTTGGTTTCTGTCTGCCAATCATTCTGCTTTTAAGATGTATTGAGTAGGACTGACCCGAATGATTCGAAGCTTCGAAGCCTTTGATTGTTGCCATGGCAATCGATGGGAAAATAAGTATTGGGTTTTCGTTTTTTTTCCCCCGCCCCGGGAGACGGTAAATGGCAGTGGGCAATACGGCATGGGGAAAAAAACAAACTGCGCAATGGAGCCGGCAGGACGGCAAAAAAAAACTGCACACAACGATGGGTTGCTATGGTGATTTTTTTTTTTTTTTTTTTTTGCAGAAAATTGTACAAAATTGTTTTGTGTTTTACATAATTATAGTCAATAATGCTCACACACACAACACATAATTAACACTGTGTTTTACTTTGTGTAAAAATAAAAAAAACAGCTACCTAACTATTTTAACTTTGGACGGGAGTGCTGTCTGTTGTTGACGGCATAATTTGCCGGTGTCGTCTGATTTTACCATCCAGCCGTCATCCACAATAATGACATCCGGTGTCCGCGTGAACGCAACATGCCGATTTTGCTTTCATCTCTCAATAGCATAGTCATTAATTCACTAACAGCCTAATGATAGCATGCGATAAAGACATAATTAATTAGTATTAACAGCAAACACATGAGCGCTGTAGTTGTTATAGTCTAAGGCTGTAATTTATTTAATTTGCACAGTCGGTCATCGTCCTCTGTCAACCCCGTTGTAGCGAAGCTTCGAATACCTTCAAATACTTGAATGTCTTTTATTTCTTCTCCCCTTTTCTTAACACAGCTTCAAAACTGAGCAAAATCCACCTTAGTCAATCCAGAAGTGCATAAAAGAACAGTCCTCGAAAGCGAAAACGGTCAACGTTAGCTTTGCAAAAAGTTGACAGTTAAAGGCAGTTATTATACGCTCCAGTGCATTTTTACATTGACACAGGATTGGATCCAGAGTCACTTATTTGGGCATAAAATGTATGTCATACTTTAGAGGTCTCCTGAAAAACTTGTCGTCTACCCCCCGCGCCCCCCAAATCCCCATCCCCTGATGGGTGGGAGCGGAACAGGTGGCAAAGGAGAAACGGAGGTTGGGAAGAGGGGGAGGAAGGGGGCCTCACACCTTCTGCTTTGACAGATTGAAACAATGTAAGGGGAAAATGGGTGCTGATAGGGGATGTTAACCTAAACTGTCAAGTCCCCTCAGCTGTCGCTTCGAGTTTCACGCTAAACGCCCCCCCCCCCACTTACGTTCTCTCCTCACTCTCTCTCCCCAAATCTCTATTTTGGTTTTTAATTCCATTTTTCAATCCATTCATTCATCCGTCCGTGCATCTCATCTCTTCCTTCCTCCATTGTCGTTCTCCAGCCTAAGGGGCGAGCGGTGAGCCGGCTGCTGCAGAGCTTTGTGGCTGACGAGGGCTTTCAGATGAATGACAGCAGCTTCTCCGAGGGGGAGGAGGACAGCAGCCATTCATGTGACCGCAGGAGCTCAGCGGGTGAGGATGGCACCACTGTAACTGCAGTATTGCAGCTGGATTGTGCTACTGCCCCTTACCAGGAGATGTACCGTCAATTCAGTCATGGTGAAATCGCAACTGGGATGTTTGTTTTTACCTCCGTAGCTCCAAACTGTGTCCTGACCAAAGAGCTGCTGACTGATGGCCTGAAGGTGCTGATCTCCAAGGAGGATGAGCTTCTGTACGCTGCAAGGGTCCACACCTTGGAGCTGCCTGACATGTATGTACATATACACATGCACACACATGCGCACACACATGCATTCTCTCTCTCTCTCTCTCTCTCATGCACACACACGCACGCTCACACTTTTAGTGACTTGTCCAAAGTGATTCAATGTGAAGGTCTCTGCTCCTGTTGGCACTTATAAGCCTAGCGCCCCAGGGGTCCATACACCTCCTACCGAGAGTTTCCTCTCTCTCTCTCTCTCTCTCTCTCTCTCTCTCTCTCTCTCTCTCTCTCTCTCTCTCTCTCTCTCTCTCTCACTCTCTCTCGCTCACTCTCTCTCCCTCCCCCCCCCTCGCTCTCTCTCCGTATGTCTCCTCTCTCTCTCTTTTTCTCACTCACACCTCTCACTTACATAACATCACATCCCCCCACACCTAGCTCCCTCAGAGTGTTGTTAGAGATCCATTTGACTCGGGCAGCAATAAGACAAATGGTAGAGTGGGAGTAGAGTACCACCCAGGAAGCCAGGCAGGTAGGCACTATACAGCCAGCTGAGAATAGACTCATTCTTATTGCGCCGCTATGCTTTTTTTTCTTCTAGCTTCAGCATCGTCATCGACGGCGAAAGAGGAAACCGCCCTAGAATCTACTCACTGGAACAACTGCTACAGCAAGCAGTAGGTTTTACTTGCTAACTTTTTTTTAGAGTCAGACTGTCCTCTAATATCAAGAATAGTCCTCACTTGGTTCTCCTGCACCCCTGTCTCTCTATCTGTCTTTCTCCCTTTTTGTATGTCTGTCTCTTTCTCTCCTTGTCCTCCCTTAACCCCCCAAGCGGGGGTCACTCAGGCCATCTAAACCTCTTAAGTGAATATGAACAGATGGGGTCGTGGTCTTTGGGTTTGTGTCTGTTAAACCAGCTCTCTCTGTGTGGGATAATCCCGCTAACACCTGGTTCCATTCATGTTTTAAAGCTTTAATGGGAGATGACGTGGACTTCCCCTTTCCCTGCATGTGTGATGGAGTTTGCAAAAGGCTAAGACTGACATTGTGGCACAATATAGAAAGACAGGTTCACTAATGGTGTTCGAGAGTGATGCAAAAATGCAGGTTTAGCCCCCTAATGTTCATATATCTTTCATTTTCCTTATAACGTCTATCATACCGTAGCCATTTTTCTCTTTTCTTTTATTTACACAGAAGAACTGTGAGGATGCGTGTTAACCTGATGTAATTCTCGCCCAGTTCCATGTTAAGCTGACATTATAGTTTATCTAAGCCATCCGTGAAATGAATGGTAATTACGCACTGTACATAAAACAGCACATTCTTGGCTGGCATACGTTTGTATGTAGGTAACCAGCGCTTCCTGGTTGACTTTGCTACTGGGACAGAGAAGTGTGACTGTTTACCTCAAGCTGCGACTTTTGTCCCATATTCTGAGAGTATCCTGGTGCATGCTCCAATGATAACTGGGTCACCTCAAAATAATGCCCCCCTTATACCCCCCATCGTCTCCATCCATGGAAGCCAGTAAACAATATGATGAAACTGTCACACAGGGCAAAGAACACAGCCAACGTATTAAGGCATACTGGGCTAAAGGAGACGAGATGGGCGATGTGTGTGCAAAGTACTGTATCCAAAGATTCTGATGAAACATCATCTGAACGTGGAGAGCAGCAGCAGAACTGTCCCAATCACTGGCTCTTGAATATTATGTCTGAGCCAACACGGGGAAAGGTGATGGTGTCTAGAGGGCAGAGGTATCAATGAATTTCTCTTTGCACATTACTGTTCCTTAACCTTAGAGAGTTACCACAATACCCTTCCATAAACCGGATCCAAAAGATTGAATTTGATCGGCTTCTAGCTGCTCTGCAGGAGACCACCCCGTCGCTCACTCTGGTGTTAGTGCATTTACTGCAAATCCGCTCTTTCTTTCTTTTTTCTTTTTTTTCATCCGCAAACACTCATTGGTACTGTCTACATAAAAAAAAGAAGAAAGTTTCCCCACAAAGTCGGCACCACGGAGCTCTTTGCAAAATCTCCAAGCCGTTTGTTGCGCAGCTCTCCTGGCAGCTGTAGTCTTGTGTAAACACTCATCGGATAGCAGCTGGCTCTAATTATGCCATACTTCCACTTTCTTGTCTTTCAATTCGTCCAACAGCCATTTATTTGACTTTGACACAAATACCCCAATATTCACACACATGCACATGCACAAATGCGTGCGCACACGCACAAACACACACGGAGGCTCAAATGCAACCCAACACCTCATCAGTCAAAGGGTCCTTTACCATAGCAACAGTAAGTGAAAGCAACCTGAAAGGGCCCCTAGTGAGTGGCGGATGCTGGGCCTGCCTGCATTGTTGGAGGGAGGATCTGGCAACCTGCAATCACAAGCCCTCCATTCAGGCCCTCTTTAGTATTACTCAGCAAGTCAGGATTTACTGCATCATGGCTTCCGCTCTTTTCAGCTCTGACTGGCACATTGGCATGAGATAAGTGCCGCTTGGAAACGTGGCACGGTGGCTGGCCATACACAATGCTCACTTGCTCTTTCGCTGTGTGTTTGTGTGTGTGTGTGTGCGTTTCTGTGCTGCCTGTAATGAATCTTAATCATGTTTTGGTTTGACTTTCAGGTCCTGGATGTGCGTCCAGAGACAGAGGCCATGCTCAGAGAGGGGACCAGGGTGTGCGCTTATTGGAGCGAACGGTCACGCTGCTTATATCCAGGCTACGTTCGCCGAGGTACTATAGCACCTCAGTTGTACTTCTATCTTTTTATGTATCTGTATTTTGTCTCTAGTTCATTGTGAGTCACTCTGTTGCATAAAGCTTCACATCTTTAATTTAATTTCAATTTGATCTCTTATTTAGCTTCTGGTCTCTTCCCCAGCAATTACATAATTTAAACATTGTTTTTCTCCCTTTGCAGGTGGCTCATCTGATGAGGGCAAGCAGGGAGGGGTGATGGTGGAGTTTGATGATGGAGACAGAGGGAGGATCTCTCTTTCTAACATCCGCCTCCTGCCCCCAGGATACCAGATCCACTGTGAGTATCTTGCGACTCAGTCTGACTTAGAAAATACGTTCCTATGTTGCAATCTATTTAATACAAGGACATCCTGATGTTTCAGCCATTTGAGCTCATCATACCCGTCAAATGTTCACTTTCTGATATCTTTTTATGTATTGCTGCTACCAGCTAAATGATTTCATGCTCAAATATGAGAGTACTCTTGAGTTCTCCAACCTACAAACCTCCCAACCTCTCATTCTTCAGGTGGAGAGTCATGCCCTGCCCTGCTGATGCCCAGTGGGACAACAGCCAGGAGAAACTCTAGTCTAGAGCAAGCCCCTATGAATGACAGACCCAACAATACCAACACTGACACCAACAATCAAGCTCCACCCGTCCATAAAAGAAAACCAGGTAAGAGCAGGCTCAGTGTATATTTCACAAAAGACCTGGCCACTAGGGAAAACTGTTTGTAAAAAAGAAATGATTGGGCGTTCGGGTGGCGTGGCGGTCTATTCGGTTGCCTACCAACGCGGGGATCGCCGGTTCAAATCCCCATGTTACCTCCGGCTTGGTCTGGCATCCCTACAGACACAATTGGCCGTGTCTGCGGGTGGGAAGCTGGATGTGGGTATGTGTCCTAGTCACTGCACTAGCGCCTCTTCTGGTCAGTCGGGCACCTGTTCGGGGGGAAGGGGAACTGGGGGGAATAGCGTGATCCTCCCATGCGCTACATCCCCCTGGCGAAAATCCTCGCTGTCAGATGAAAAGCGGCGGCTGGCAACTCCATATGTATTGGAGGAGACATGTGGTAGTCCGCAGCCCTCCCCCCTGGATCGACAGCGGGGGTGGAGCAGCGACCGGGACGGCTCGGAAGAGTGGGGTAATTGGCCAGGTGCAGTCGGGGAGAAAAGGGGGGGAGGAGGAGGAGGAGGAAATGATCAGTACATACTTTACAACTGGTATGGTATGCTATGGTAGATATTCGTGAGGGCTGATGGAAACATAGAGCAGGGTGTTCTGGTGGGGGCGTTCTTCATAGGCATTCATTGGTCATTAAAAACAAAATCAGTCACATGGAACACAGTTGATTAAATCAGTTTATTTTGCTAGAAGTTTTACCACGCACGTTTCACTTTAAAAATCTTCACACAACTTTGTCAAAGTTTCACAGTGTAAAGCCAGCCTAAAGGAAGGGGGGTGCTATGCATTGTCATCCAATTTATTTACCCGTTTTTTGGGAATGTAACGTGACTGTAAAGCCCCCTCAGACTGTAACTGTGACTTGGGGCAATACAAATAAACTCGACTTGAATATATTGTTGATGTTATTATACATATCATACATATTTTCTCTCGATTGTAGGGAGACCAAAGGGCTCTGGTAAAAAGCAGAAGCTGCAGCAACAGCAGCAGACTGAGAGCTCTAGTAAGAGCCCTCCACCATTTCTGGGTTGGCCTTCGATGATTGCCCCACGCAAAAGGACCTCTGACAATCTGTTTCAGCTCAATGGGGCTCCACGGAAAGCTATGAGAGGGAAGGATGATGACCCGTTCCACCTGCCTCAGACCCAGTCCCAGGTCTCCTGCCCAGCCAAAGGCCTGTTCAGCAGCAGCTCCTTTGAGGTGGACTCATTCAGCAGCATTGCCATGGGCTACTCTTCCTTCTGCTCTCAGTCCACGGGGACGGGGACGGGGACAGGAATGTCCATGGGTGTCAGAAACGGACCTTACGGTCAGAGGCGTCGGCAGGATGAGTTGAGTATGTCACGTGGCAGGAAGTCGGGACAGGAATTTCTGGTCAAGCTGGATCATGAAGGAGTGACCTCCCCCAAGACAAAGAACAGTAAAGCTCTACTATTGCTGGGTGGAACAGGGTTTGGATCAAAGTGCATAAGTGGGATGCCGAGGCCAGAGGCTTACTCCCACCCAGTCCTCCTGGTTAAGGACAACAAGAAGGGAGGTTCCTCCAGGGCAGACCTCCTTTTAAAGGGAGCCCCTCCACAAAGAAAGCCCTCTACCTCCATGGCTCTGGGGGAATACGGAGATCTGGGCTTCAGCTCCCACAGAGACTGCCACAGCTCTTACTCTGACCTGGATGATGAAGAGGAGGAAGAAGAAGAGGAGAGGAGGAGGGCTGCACTGGCTGCAGCCTCGGGAGGGTTAAGGACAGCGGGCCGCTTCCTCTCACGTCTCTCCGTCTCCTCCTCCTCGTCTGGCTCCTCCAGCTCTTCCTCCTCTGGCTCCCTCTCGAGTTCCAGCCTCTGCTCGTCTGACAATGACTCCTCCTACAGCTCAGAAGATGAAGAGAATTCCACCTTGATGTTGCAGAGCTGCTTGTCCTCCCATCGTGGATTGCTGCAGCCCCCTGAACCACCCACACCCTCAGGGCCACACCAGCGCTCCTTTGTGGCCAAAGCTGTGGCCGTGTCCAACGCCAAAGGAGGTCCCGCTGACCAGGTTTCTAGTAACAAGTCCTTGAAGCGGAAAGAGTACAACAGCTCCAGCTCCAAGCCTTCTAAGGAGCTTGTGAAGAAACCTAGGATGCTATCTGACAACAACCCCATTCCCAGGCCCAAGATGTCCTCATTCCTGTCAGGACGGCAGTTGTGGAGGTGGTCTGGAAACCCCACACAGGTGAGAATTAGTGTAGCCTTCCCTGCCACATAAGATCTTAGACACCTCCTTGTCATAATTACACATAGTTTAAACTTGTAAGTCATGCTAAGTTTGTACATGAAACTGATATCTTTCTCTCTTCAGTCAATCTCCCCTGAATTTTTTTGAGTAAATTACAATAAAGCGCAGAAGATTTAAACCATCCTGGCTCTTGTTTTCAACAGAGGCGTGGATTGAAGGGCAAGGCCAGAAAGCTTTTCTACAAGGCAATTGTGCGTGGCAGGGACACAGTGAGGGTGGGAGACTGTGCTGTCTTCCTCTCTGCCGGTCGGCCACACCTCCCTTATGTGGGACGGATAGAGAACTTCTGGGAGTCCTGGACTTCTAGCATGGTGGTCAAGGTCAAGTGGTTCTACCACCCCGAGGAGACCAAGCTGGGCAAGAGGCACCGTGATGGCAAGGTGAGTGATGGAGATTATTACCATACATAGAATAGTAGTGCAAGCATGCCATGTCCATATTAAAACAGATAACTTTGAAAACACATTATCTCTCAGTTTGGCCGTCCATCCATATTAAGCCGGCGTATTTGACCACCAAAAGCAAATGTTTTCAAAATCGCTCTCCACGATGTCAAAACATGCTGGATTTGCATTATAGTATGGACAGGGAAAATGGAGCCAAGTGTTTCGTCTGAAACCAAAGCTTATCATATTCGAGTCAAGTCCAAGACTCTAAATTAGCAAGTCCAACGCGAAACCAGCGACGCCACAACGTATGTAAAAACTGACACCAAAGAAGTGCAAGTCCAATCAAACACCATGACCATGTAACTAGTTGTCTACCATCACAGTAAAGTTAAAATTTCACTACACTGTAGTGTTTATTTATCGTCCACCAAGGAAGGAATGTTTCAGATTCCAATTTTCTAATGTTTCAGAACCATAAATTACTGTTAACATTAAAAAAAAAAGAAGAAACAAATGAGATTAGATTTCTCTTCACGGAGCTCCTCAAGGGAAGTTTGACATCCATTTAAAAAAAAAAGCAAACTAATGTCTTGTACTTGACTGGCCTTGAGAATTTATCCAAGTCATAGTCATGCTGTGAAGTCCGAGACAAGCACGAGACCTTCAAAACGTGGACTCAAGGCGTCCGGGTGTTGTGGCGGACTATTTCGTTGCTTACCAACACGGGGATCGCCGGTTCGAGTCCCCGTATTACCTCCGGCTTGGTCGGGCATCCCTACAGACACAGTTGGCCGTCTCTGCGGGTGGGAAACCAGATGTGGGTATGTGTCCTGATCGCTACACTAGCGCCTCCTCTGGTCGGTCGGGGCGCCTGTTCGGGAGGGGAGGGGGAACTGGGGGGAACAGCGTGATCCTCCCACGCGCTACGCCCCCTTGGCGAAACTCCTCACTGTCAGGTGAAACGAAGCGGCTGGCGACTCCCCATGTATCGGAGGAGGCATGTGGTAGTCTGCAGCCCTCCCCGGATCGGCAGAGGGGGTGGAGCAGAGACTGGGACGGCTCAGAAGAATGGGGTAATTGGCCCGGTGCAATTGGGGAGAAAGGGGGGGGGGTCACAAACAAAAAGAAAAAAGGTGGACTCGAGACTGAGTCCATACTCGAGCACTACAGCCCCAGATAAAGTTCCGTCATTTCGCTTTATTTTCTGTCAACATTACGTTTTTATTGAGTGATAACGCAGCTGAAAGCTCGCATCGATGTGAGTCTGGGAGGCGGGAAAATGATCCAAAAAAATCTGATATGTTTGGAAAATGGTCGGGAGTAACATAAGGTATACACTGTTTGTAGTAAATGGGGCCATAACGTATAAAAACATCGGTATGGTCCTTCCACATTGTCCTATTGTTTTGGCATTTCAGTGGATGGCAGACTTTTCAGAGACGATCGGAAAACACTAACGCGGACAGAATTGACCCATTTTCAGCACGAAAACGGCGCTTTCCAATTTCTCCACATTAGCGTGGGCATGGCATCGATCAGTTCAAATTCCCTTTTCATAGGCAGTCGACGGTGTTTAATAATCCATTTGCGAGGGCTGAAAGCTAAAGTAAAAAAAAAAAAAAAACGTTCTCGGGGTGAGAGGGTTAAGTCGTTCCAACAAAGGCACAGTTCAGAATATCACACATATATAAGCAGAGGAATCACAAGCGGGTGATGGATGAGCAGCAGTGTGCATCTGTCACAAACGTATTATTCTTATTTTTTATTGCTTTGTTTCCAAATTGCAACGTAGTAATCACACATTTTTTCTCCATCCCTCAGCATGCTCTCTATCAGTCATGCCATGAGGATGAGAACGATGTCCAGACAATCTCTCATAAGTGCCAAGTGGTGAGCAGGGAGGAGTATGAGCGTCTTACCCGAGGCCAGAGGCCCAACAGTGCCTCCCTGGACCTCTACTACCTGGCCGGGACCTATGACCCCACCACTGGTCAACTGGTCACTGCTGAAGGGGTTTCCATCCTCTGCTGAGGCCAACCCCCATTGAGGATACTACTGAAGGAAGGATCTGAGTCCAAAGGTGTCAGTGGCTTTACCTGAAGGACCCATCAACTTTAGAAGGAACATAAGGGTTCCCTAAGGCGTCCATGGTTTTTGCCTTGGGTACCCGTGGACTAAATGTGAGCACCAAAGCAGAGGCTACACACTGGAGTGCAAGGCCCCTAACCTTTATAGAAAGGGAGCAGTTGACAGGAGGAAATTAACCCAGATCTCGTAACACCCTTCCCGAGGGTAACTGCAGACGAGGATCTACGTCCTCCTGGATCCTAGATTTCACTGACTGGCTTTCCATCGGTTTAAACTCATCTCTCATTAATCAAGTCACATGTAACTGACAGCTTCCCGTCCGGTTTTTGGAACCATCCTACCAGCTCCTGTCATGGGTCACCAAAGGAGAGCTGGAGGCGTGTTGATCTTTGCAAGGTACCACGAGGCAACTCGTCTCTGAGGACCAATTTTTTTGTTGTTGTGTGAGGTAGCCTTATGTGAGGGAATGAGAGAGAAAATGAGGCGGGGAGGGAGGGGTCGCTCCCTTAAACCTCATCATTCCAGGGATGTTGAAAACAATGTAAACATTGTAAATAAAGCTGATGCCTGTATATATTTTGAATTCTTTCCAATCAAGCCATACACTTCAGTACCTCTCGCCTGTCTTAACTGTTCAGGTGTACATTGTACAGTTCAATTATCAGTTGTATTGATGTTTGTTGTCTATATGTACATAAAAGCTATTTTATATAGAAGTTTACTGTATATATGAGATGTATCTTTCCATGTTTGCAATTGATTTATTTTTCTATGGGTGTAGAATATGTTGTCATTGATTTTCTTTTTTCTTTTTCTTTTTTTTTTTTTCTTCTTTGCTTTGGAAAGTCCAGATTGAGGATGTTAGTGTTGCACTGCATATGCCCTGCTGAGACAGACAGACAAGACAGACCGATAAGACAGAGCACAGACGACGAGAGAAGGATTTAGTACACGACAGGACAAGACTCGCTTTCTGAGAGAGAGAGGAGCCGTCCTGTTTAAAAAAAAAAAAATGTCATGTGGTTTTTGTTTTTTATTATTATTAAAGTGTCCTGTTACTTTGCATTTTTTTTTCTATTTTATAAAACACCTTTTATTTATTTTTTCAGTTGGTCAATGTCACAAGGCAGATCCCGATGGACTGCAATCACGGGTCAAAAAAAAAAAAAGAAGAAGAAGAAGAATTAAGACTCACTTTTTTTGAAACAAAGTATGTGTGTGATGAGTGTCCGAGCATCACTTTAATCATTTCCACACAAATCAGTTCAGAACAAGACCGGGTCTGTTAAAAGGACACGTGCTGAAGCGGCGCACCGACTGGTGCACCCCTCGGCACGTTCACGAGACCTGTAAAATACCAAAGTTTCTATTAGATCCTTTATGTCCTTTATTTAAATTGAGAAGTACCATGTCAAGCACCTGTACTGAAGTCAGATCAGAAATCACTGTAGCTCTTCTTCGTGCGTGCTCGCCCTCCGCTCCGTGCAAGCGTACCGGCTTCGCATCACGACAATGGTTTCTTGCACACGTACCTGCAGCTTTGTCCAGTGCAGAGAAATACGCAGGCCATCTGGAGGGGGTGGCCGGGGGGTCACGGTACTGACAAGAGCGGGAGGCCGAGAGTCGACAATTTGTTGGAATTAGTCCATTTATTTAGTTTCATCAGCCGTCAAAGTGTCTGATTTGTACAGTTCACGCACGTACTCGACGCCAACTGTGAAGGACAATCAGATTCACAAAGCAATGGACATAGAGTAGGTTCATCCATTCTAATAATTACGTTTATTTTATTTGTGCCAAGTACATTTTGGTTGTTTTTTCTTTTCTTTTATTGTTTGATATGCAAATCTTGAGTATTGTTTCGTTTTTTTTTTTGGAAAAAAAAGTTTTTATTTTGTTCATGGATATATTATTTATTGTCAATGTTGCTGTTTTGTTCAACCATGCCAAGAGCGCTTTATGAATGTGACATGATTATTATTATTTTTATTTTTTTTTTTTCTTGGTGTGATGTCGCATCTGCATTTCTTAATAAAACTCCGGTCTTGTAGAGGGGCCGCCTAGTGAAAAGAAATAAAGCAACACTGGATTCTTCACATCCACAAACCTCCGTGAGTTAATTCTATTGTTTCGTCCCCTTTCATCTTACTGCATCTGTCGTTTCCCGGGGGAGAGATGAAAGCTAAACTCCTTTTTTTGGTTTTGTTTTGTTTTTTTTTGTAACACTGTTGCTTATTTTAGAACTTCTGTCATTTCACCTGATCACAAGGCGAATAGGAAAACAGTTACAAAAAAAAAAAAACCCCCAACTCAAATCTGTAAAGATGTTGCCACATCCTAGGTCCCCGTGCTGTGTGCGACCTTGTTTGCGCGTGTACGCCGGATAAAAGAGAGCTCTGCGTGTGACGTGAATGTTCTGGAAGATTTTGAAACTTATCTCCGAAAGCCTGCGTTGCAGCGGCCGAGGCAAGCCTTATTAATAACGTTGGAAAGTCCTCTTGGCCGCCGTAACCGTCGGATAAATTATGTTTCAGTAATTAGGTTGAGCCGATGCCTTTTCGAAACACGAAGGAGAAACCGTTTTGGCCGTCCAAAGGGTCCGTCAGCACCAAAGAGAGAGTACTTATTTTACTTTTAAGGACTACTATAAATCAATACAGGTGCAGTAGTGCTGTTGACCACCAGTGTGTGCTGGGAGTTACTGGATTTGTCAGTGTATGGGAGAGGAGGGGAGGGGGGGGGGCAAGAATGATATGAAAACTAGAATATGGGAGATACGTTTGACTTAAATATACGTTGAGGTGAGCTCTTTAGTTGCTAGGGAGACGGAAGAGGAGACACATTTCGTATCAAGAAACGTTTATTGACACGACCTGCCCGAGCCTCTACAAATATCGAAACGACTCATTTTAGAAGACGGATGTGAATTTCAGTGATTTATGGTCATGTTTATATGCTTATTTTTTCACTTAAGATGAATTAGTTCCCTAATGTGTGTGTCTGGAAGGTGGGGAACAACCAAAACACGGGGCGGGGGGGGGGCCACGGCACCCACACACTATGATCTATTATGGGTTGTATTGTAAGTATTAAATGGAGCTTATAATGTCACATTTTGTTCATGGCCCTGAGAAAATTTATGGCAGCCATGAGTGTGTTAATGTTTTAAAAGAATTGTAAATGTGTACATTCTGTATGTGCGTTGAATATTTTACATAAAAACAATATCTGTAAAAGTGTTTTAGTATCAATTTTTTATAGATGGCATATGAATAAATTACAAAAACTGAAACTGCCAGATGTTATTTCAATGTTATGCTTTGCTCGATTTTTGACCTGAATTAATGAGTTCATCGCTTCCATTTGTTTTTCCCCAGAACGAGGGCCGTTGTAAAACAGGGCGCCCTCTAGTGGCGTACAGGGAAGCGCGCGTCACAGCCCCACAGAACTGAGTGGCTTTCTTATCTGATAGCATGAAACATGTGTTGTTAGTTTGTGGTTTTTTTTGGGGGGGGGGTTGTGTTTTTTTTTGGGGGGGGGGTGGTTTGTGGTTTTTTGTTTCATCACCGGCCAGTTGCAAACTGTAGAACCAGCCACGTCCCAACACTAACCACCACAATACGCACCCCCCTCTCCTCTCAGTGCTAGGAGCGGCAGGTACGGTCCCTCCTTCCCGCCTCGCCGCCCGTATCCGAACCCAACATACGCATTTGCTTATCGGCCTTGACGAAGGCCATCTCGGCGACCCGAATCGGCGCAATAACCCCGCTGGCATGGCCTCAGGGAGGCACAATATGGGTCACTGACCTTTCTCTGCAGGCCCACGGGTCTTTTTTTGTCCAGCGCTGAGCCGCAGCACACCCCCTCCTCCACCTCCTACCCCCCACCCCTGCCCAGACGGGGGGTTAATGGGCACATCAGTCATCTCCAGCCGTGGCCCAGGGAACACAAACAGTGCTGTTTACCGCCAAAGCCTTTTGTGTTGACCGTGGCCACGGCCCTTCCTGCATCAGCAACGCGGGGGAGGAGGGGGGGGGGATAGGAGGGGCTCCCATAGCCACCGGTGGGACTGAAGATGAGACTGAAATAAATTTGATGCTTCTTCTTCTTCTTTTTTTTTCCCTCCTCCCCGGTCTTTACTGAAGTGAATGCAAAGTCTTCGTCAGATCCATTTGGCGAGCGACACGAGGATATCGGGTCGCACTCGGGGTAAGCGAATTATTGACAAAACGCGCACGTCTCACGCCAATAAAATGCGCTGCACAGCCGTGGAGGATGGAAGCCGCTACGCTAACGACGCCTCTTTCAAAGGTCAATTTTAAAATCTTCAGTTCGGTAAAGGAACGGGCCTCCCCCCTCCCCCCCCCGCTACATTGAGAAATGTATGGTTTTGATTTCGTCACCTCTGTCCTGACAAAGTCGCCCGCCTTTCTTTTCTTTTCCGCCGCCCGCGCGGCCCGGCTCTTAGCATCCAGACGGCGTTGCCCAGTGTCAACAGGAGGAATGCTTCCCTGTGCAAATATCTACACCTCATAAATGTCTCGCCCTCTGCGTGACCCTGTCTGGCCTCCGACTGCTGGGGGGTTGAGCAGGGGACAGACAGCGGGGGACAGACAGCATGGTGGGTGTGTGTGTGTGCATGTGTGCATGCAGCGGGGGGGTGGGGGGGTGGGGGAGGCGAGGGCCTGGGTCTCAAGGTGCCGGGAGTAGAGAGCAGGACAAACAAGAAAAGACCCTTGCTCAGCTCCTTTTTTAGACCGCACTCAAGTCCCAACCGTTAATTTGTACCGGCTCAGTTATGCGGCAGGGACCGTCGTCACGGAAACCCGACACAGACGGACGGACGGATGATGTGAGGGTGGAAAAAACGCACCCGAACGGACGCCATCTTTCAGCATCCCGATGAGCGGGACAGGAAAACGGGAAAAACGTTTCCACACACAATGTCAGGCTCGCGAGGCCCCGCGCTGAATAACAATCACCCGCCGCTCCCGGACGCCCGTCGTCCTTCGTGAAGACGTACCCGCGCTGGAGCGCCCCCCCCCCCCCCTGCGGACACAGAGACACATGCACGCCCCCCCCCCTTCTCTCGTCAGTTCCCCGCTCGGGCCATGTGTCGCTCGCCGTGGCCCGGTTCCAGCCGTGCCACCCCTAATCCATCCCTCTGTTGCTCATTATCGGTGGCTTGTAAAGAGCCTCCCATCAGCGACGCTGAGAGAGCTTTTTACAGTATTAGGGGGGATTACAGCTCCTCGCCACACGAGGCGCACACGTATTCTGATGTAATATGGCATGGCGTTGGCAACATAACCAACTTGGTATGTGCACAGTGAGGTACGTTATTGGTATTTTTAAGCCCGAGACGGGAAAGACGGGGTGGGGTGGGGGGGACAGGCAGCAAAGGTTATGAGCCACTTGAGGTTGCATCCCTAGGATGTCCTCTGTTTGGTTCATGTTTTATCCATAAATTATGCCTTTGTTCTTCTCCCCCCCCCTCCCTCCCCCGTCCCTCCCCGTTCTGTGTGAGACGTACGGGGAGGTGCAAGGAGAGTCAGAGAGAGAGGGTGGGGGGTGGGGGGGAGTCAGCTGGTACCCGCCGGGGAACGAGCCGAAAAGAAAATCCTCTGTTGATGCGCGGCTGCCTTCTTCGGGGGGGGGTGGGGGGGTAGTTCACCCATGAATGTTTTAAGGCCGAGGAAGATTCCGCGAGCCGGATTTGATGAGTCACAAGGTCGAACCCTAACTCGGATGCAGCCAGCCGTAATCTGCTGACTCACCACAGGGGACGGCGAATCGCTAAATACTGCATAATCGGAAGATTTACACGGTATATAGTTAGAGGTCTCCGTGTTGGTGGGAAGAACTCGAGTTTCGCGGCATGCAAGGCTACGCGGCCGCTGGACTCGGCACCGATGAAAAAAACATGAAACGAGGGAAGCACTCGAGGTTTACCGGGGCTTCTCCGCAGAGTCGCCGTAGAGAGGCTGCAGTCTCGAGGGGGCGCCATGCCACTCTAGGGCTTTCGGTGGTACACAGAACAGGGAGTTTATCGGGGGGGAAATTGGGGCCTTGGGCTTTTATGAGGTGCTTGAGGCGGCACTCCAGGGTCAGGCCGCATCTCCTGTGGCACCCATAAAGGCCCCGTGTTACTCATCGGCGGTTTCTGCTAGATTAGCCTTAACGCCTCCAAGAGTCCCGATCTTGCTTGGCATAAAAAGACCTCCCGGCGCTCCGTCAGCGTGTTAGGAAAAAAAATGGAAACGCCTAAACGTTAGAGAGCCCCGGTCGCCTTATCATCCCGGCCCCCCGCCCAAAAAAAACCTATCGTGAAAAAGAATCTGTCAGGAGCCGCAGCGCTGCAGTCGCCCAACAATGGCAGGAAAAGTTACAACCGGCCGTAAAAGGGGCCAGTCACCTTTCCATACTGTCCCATCTGTAAGAGTGAGACAGCTGGAAATAAGGTCGCACCTCATAAATAACGGAGAAATGTTTTTGGCCCCCTTAGAAGCGGAGATACGTGATCGAGTGAGGGAGACTTTGGCAATTAGTGGCAAGTCCTTACAATCGTTTGCACCCAACTGTAAATCCAACCGTGTCAGCCTGAAGGCAATCAACCTGTGGACTCTTACGGAGGTCCCCGAAACCAGCCCTGAGGTGTCCCGATTCGTTTCCCCCGCTAAAAAAACTTATATTATGGCTCCGGTTTTCACGCTTAAGTGCTCTGCTAATTCAAACCTAGCACACGTCGTGTAGCGGAGCCGAGGCCCCGGGCTCCTTTTCTCGATAACGGCACGAGCCCGCCCGCCGGGCCCCACCGGGCCCGCCGCCCGACGGGCCTCCTCCCTCCCTCGCTTTCCTGCGCGGTGCTGTTTACGCATTCCTGTGTCGACGCCCCCCTCCGTCTAGCTCTCTCGGGTGTTTACCCCCTTTCACAGTAGCAGGCAGCCCACTGCCAGCCCATCCCTGTTTACATTGCTCTTCTCCTCTGTTTACTCTGTCCTCCAGGGCCTTGGCACACCGCGCTCCAAACAGCTGCTCCATTATGGGGCGAGCAGGCGCTCCAACCACGCAAGCGTGTCGCCATCACGCAGCCCTCTCCCGACGGCCCACTACGGATGCCCTCGTGATAACCCCCCCCCACCACCACCACTTGCGCCGGCTACACCCTGCCATTGTTGCTGCTAAAAAAGTCCTCTACCCTCCCACAACTCCAGCGTGCCCTTGGCGAGGGCGACCCGCACAGAGGGTCTCCCAGCCGCGAGACAATAATTTTGCCGAGTTGGTGTTTTCGCTGACGGACGCGGAGGCGCGGGGGACGCTGGCTACAAGACTGCAGTCACATCCAGATGACCTGCTACGAGGATCGGTGCGATGAAACGCCGGCGTCTGCGGCGCTTCATTACACAACGGGCTCTTTTCATTAACTCGTAATCATTGTGGGGTTGATTATGCACTCGACGCCATTAATAAGGGCCGGTTTTTTTCCCCACGCAGAGCGGAAGGACGGACCTGCCCCTCGGCCACACTCGGCTGTACTCGTTACCCGATAGGAGGAAGGCGCTTTGTCGACCCGGCTGTCTTTGGATCCTGCCACACCGTGAATCTCCTGTGTATTGTTTTTTACCCTTGCATGCTCTATTTCCACCCCCCACCCCCCGGCCGGTGTGCACAGCTGGTGCTGAGTCAGGAGAGAGGAAACCTGGGAGAAAGGCCACCGAGTGTCCCCCCGGCTCCCGGCGGACCACTGCAGGGCCCTGTGGCTACGGGGACAGGAGACACTTCATTAATCACAATACAATAGCCGCTGCCCGGGGGCCAGCGAGCCTGTTTGTGTCTATATGTCCCCCGCACATGTGTGAGACTGCTAATGTGTGGATTAATGTTGTTTGTGTGCATGTGTGCGCGTGTGTGTGCATGCTCACATATATCATGCATTGTGTTGTTGTATTGTGCGACGATACGTTTCCTCCTCAACTATATTTAGGGACACGACCGATCTCGACAACTCAGTATAACGATGCACGCATGTATGCAACGCGGCCGTTTCCTTAGACTTCTCCTACAGGAGCGCGACCCGCGACGACCGACAGAAACCACGTGCAGCCTAATAGCAACTTCCCTGCTGCTACAGGAAGTACCAAGTCACCGCGACAACCTCCTCCGCCCGTCCTCATAAACGCCCAAACTGAGCCGCGCTTTACTTGTACGGCACCGCCGGCCTGCACCTTACCCACCTGTCGGCACACAACTGTTGAGGCTTTCCTTTGGTGCCCGTTTGTTAATATAAAATGGAATACCTTCTGGTCTCCTCTTAGCCGTCTCCTCTTAGCCGTCTCCTCTTAGCCGTCTCCTCTTATCCGTCTCCTCTTTTTGTCTGTTCTGCCTGCATCTGTCTGTCTGCCTGTCTCTCTGTTTTTGCTGGCTGTGTTCCTTTGGCAAGATGAGCGCCCCTTCGGAGTCATACGAGCTACCAGGTGGAGACAGAAGAAAGGGGGGGGCAGATATATTAGATAGGGGGAGAGCGAGCGAGGGAGCTAGAGATAGACACAAAGAGAGAGAGGGGGGGGGAGAGAGAGGATCTCCCCTACAGTGGGGGCTGCAGGTGGTCTTTTCCACACCTGTGTGCACAAGGCACAGACAAAGAAAGCATTGTCACATATTGGCCTCAGATTATTCAAGGCGAAACAGAATAATACACGCAAACAATGCGAGCACGCACACACACACACACACACACACACACACACACTGCTCTTTGTCCCATCATCACTGTAGTAACCAGCACACACCCCTGAATGGGATTTTAAGCTTTTATACTGGTATGAGTGGCGTGTGTGAGACGCAGCCAGACAGAGAGAGGGGGGGGGGGGAGAGAGAGAGGGGGGGGGAGGGGGGGGGAGAGAGAGAGAGAGGGGGGGGAGAGAGAGCATGAACTCGTGTATGCATGCCTGTGCATGTGCATAAAAGTGCCAGTCATCACGGGATATAAAAGCCTCCTGCCCAGCTGCCCAGCCTGCAGCACTAGTTGCCAGAGCCCTTAAACACATCCATGTCCTTTGCTGAATGGCTGCGCTCCCCTCTCCTCCCCGGTTATATCGGGCGCTTTAAAAATATACAATCTGCTTGGATACCGGGCCGGTCGTAAGCGCTGTGACTGGCACCCGGACGTTTTATCGGCGCGAGCCGAGGTCCCCGGGCGACTAAGCTCGGCTTTGATCAAGACGTTTTGGAGACGTCTTTCATTTCTCTTCGCTCGAACCCGGGGGGACGGGGGGGACGGGGGGGACGGCTCGCTTACGTTCACGGCAGATCCAGAAGGGGGCAAAACGCACCTCATGATGCGGGCGACAGAGGGCAAGCTGTAGACGGCCATGTTGGCTAAAAATGGAGAGAAGCTGAAAACAATATGCATGTATGTGTGTGTGTGTGAGAGAGAGGTGGGGGAGAGGGGGGAGAGAGAGGGGGGAGGGACAGAAAAGAAGTAACATGTCAGAGGACGCAGGAGCACACCGTGCACCGACGGTGCAATAAATTCCACTGACAAATGCCTTTGAAACCCTCGTGGAGGCAAATCAGCACCCGTCCCCTCGACGGGCCCGGGACGGCGGTTCCGTACCGAGACCCGATTCCGGCTCACATCCTCTCCGGTGTTTTGACCGTGCCGCCTACCAGCAGAAGAGATGAGGAAAAGAGAGAGAGAGCAAGGGAAACAGAAAGAGACGAGGTGGGGGGGGGGGTCGAACTCTGGGTTTGCAGCTGAGCATTGGGGGGGGGGGGATTGAGAGAGAGAGAGAGAGAGAGGGAGAGAAAGAGAGAGGGAGAGAGAGGGAATAGAAAAAAAACGAGTGGGGAGAGATGTAGACAAGAAAGAAAATGAAACCTAAATGGACCAATTCAGCTGGCGGAGCCACACAGAGAATTCACCTGAGGGCAGTCTCATGCCCTGTTTGTGTCTCCATGGAGACAGGCCTCCTGAGTGGGGAGGGGGCAGGGGACGGGCGGGGTGGGGGGCTTCTGTGCAGACTGACAGCGGTCCAGCAAGCCGACGTGGCTATTGATTTCTGCGCCGCTTCAGCTGGCCCCCCCCCCCCCCTGACCAGATCAGAGGATAAAAGCCGGCCCGTCGTCCCATCGGCCCCCCTGCAACGCAAGCCGCGGCCTCAAGCCGGCGCTGCCCCTTCCGGCCGGCGCTGCTTAGATTCATTTCACCGCAGGCTTCCAGGAGTTCGACCGCCGCGAGATCCACTCGGGCATCCGCTCAATATATGTGAGGAAACTGTGCACGGCTGTTCCTGCCTCACCTCGGTCGGACACGTCCCCTCCCATCGCACCAGACAACAGACACATCCTGGTGGCTGCAAACACGCATTGGGGCCGGGAAACCCCCCCGACCCAGAGTGCATTGGGGCCAGGAAACCCCCCGACCCAGAGTGCATTGGGGCCAGGAAACCCCCCGACCCAGAGTGCATTAAGATTTTAAGGCCCCAGCCCCGCTACAGGGCTAACGGCATGATAGCATCTTGGTGCCTTGAGATATAAACTCATCTACAGCACCGAGGTCTATCCGTCTTCAGGGCGGCGTGGTTTCGAGGCCCGAGGCGGCTCTCTCTTAATGACGAGCCTTTTCCATCACCCCCCCCTCCCCCCAACTCGGCTCCACTTTCCCCACTCTCCCCGCCATAGAGCCAGATCAGAGACGGGAGATGGCCTCCATCGCGGGGCGGGGGTGGGGGGGAGGGGGTGTATTGGCGGGTGTCAGGTTACAGGCGGCACTCTGTACACACGGCGCATTATGGGAGTTTTAATAGGTGATCAGAGCAGCTGCTGCGGACACGGCGCTGATTTACGGCGGCCCGGGAGAGCCGCGCTTAACGACCGCCGAGGCAGACGGCGCTTAACCCTTTCATGTGCGCGGGATCGCGTAACAGCATCGGCTCGGCCCCCTCGGGGGAAACTCGTGCAGGGTTAATGAAACCCCCCCCCCCCGTCGGAACCGCCGCTCTCGTATCTCGAGGCCTCCTCCTTCACGAGGAGGAGAGGCGAGCAAGGTCGAGCGCTCTCTCCGCACAAGGGCGCTTACTGCCGCGCATCGGATGCAGGTTTAGCTCGGGATCGCTCGCCGCAGGTCGGCGAGTCTCCCCGGACACGTTTACGAGGCCCGTGCACGTGCACGGATACATGCACGACGTACCGCACGCACACACACACACACACGTGTGTGCCTACACAACACTTTCGCAAACACTTGTGTTTCTTGTTGACAGGTGGTGCGTGCTGAAGGAAACACAAGCTGACGCAGCACAAAGAGGCCCCAGCAGGCTTAGCACTTCGCCGGGGAGCGACCGCGGCGCTTGTGCGGGAGCTAGCACTATTCAGACCATGTAGCGTCCATCACCGGGGGGGTCAGAGGGCACAGATTCTGTTTGCGCCAATATCCTCTCTTTCACCAGGCGGCGCACCCCCCCCCCCCGCAACCACAGTAGGCCAAACAAGCAAGGAAACAGATTTTTTTTAAAAATAATCAGATGACGGATTTCCTGAAAAATAAATAAATAAAGAGGCTAATAACTGCACACACACACACACACGTGAGCGCACACACACACAGCAGACGACCTCCCCCGTCTCACAAAAAATAACGTCCCCCCCCCCCAACAGTAGTCGCTGCCTTAACAGCTGAAAAACCTCCCCAACCCCCCCCACCACCCCCAAACTGTTTTAAACCGGGCCCCTCCTGCCGCGGGCGGGCGGGCGGCCCTCTTATCCCGCTCCAAACTGGTGGCCGGATTGTCCTCCGATTCTCCGAGGCCGGCCGGGGCCAGGATGTAATCAAACGCAGATGGAATAATCAACAAAATGCTCCCCTTATTCCAGTAAGGACGGATCCCGGTGGCGCATGAATTAGAGTGGAGGGGGAACTGGGGGGGGGGCGGAGGGGGGGGCGTGAATGATGTCGGGCTCCCGGCACACCGGCCAAGTCGCCGCGTCCCCGTGCCAAGC
>JAJHIY020000890.1:62500-92500 GCA_022114975.2 Lampris megalopsis
GTGTGGGTGTGTGTGTGTGGGGGGGTTAACAAGTTTGGCTTGCGCTAAAAACAAATGACAGCCCACAAAACAAATGTGGCATTACAACTCGGTATTAAAATGGCCTGACATTTACCGAGGCTCATTTATATGACTGCCCGTACTTAGCTCATTGGCAACCCCCCCTACCCCCTACCCCCCACCACCCCCACCCCCCATTACATCAGATGGAGCATGAGTGAATAGGCCCTGGCCAGACCGGGCTGCGAGTGGGCGAACACGGTGGGGTGAGCCTTTAACGTCTTTGTGGGGGGGGGGGGGTCGCCCCTGTAGATGAATGAACACCTGGATTAATGGGGTCAGCGAGCGCCGAGCTGCTGAGGAAGGAGAATCCCAGCCAAAGGCAGCCATTTTATATTCCCATTTACTGCGTGTCCCACGGACCGTCTTCCTCTGCTGGCTTTAGAGGGGGGACAGTGGGGGGGGGGGGTCCGGTCCTCTCAAGAGTGCACAGAGATAAAAATGCATTTCCCTCCCCCCCCCTTTTTTTTTTGTGGAGCTGTGTATGTAAGGACATGGTTTGGTGAAGCTAGTTATACAGTCATGGCTTTTACGAACCCTCCGTCGGCCCAAGGACACAACCCTATAACAGCAAATGTTTTAAAATTGTGCTGATGCGCACTAATGGCCGAAACGTCTGTGGGCTACGCAGCTTGCAGCTGAACTGAGCCGATTTAATACGGGGAACTTTTGGGTTTGATGAGATTCCCCCCCCCCCCTTCTGCCAAAAAAAAACGCAACGCGACGTGGCTCCGGCGCGTATCGGCGCCGGAATTAGCGGTGTCGCAGCAAAGTGTCATCATTATCGTTAATTAAAAAAGGAAAAAAGCTCCCCGCGTGGGTGCACTTTGTTCCTCGGGGAGCGAGCCGGGGTTTAGGTTGCTGCTAGACTGCCTCGCCTCTCGTGTTAAACAAGCTTTTTTTACAAGGCAGGCTGAGCGGGGAGATTGCTGGTCCTTTAAATGCGGCTCCGTGCGCTTGGCAGCCTAATAGATGCAGTCTAAAGGTGCTAATGGATGGCAACCTGAAAAATGGTCTTATCTGAAAAGGTCCAGGACAGTTATAAATGAAATAATCGCGACAAGCACATTAATCCATGCTCGTGCCCTAGGGGAGGACCTTAGCTCACCATTTTGTGATCCGTGTGCGTGCGCGCGTGTGCGCGGTTGTGCGCGCGCGGGCGTGTTTTCAAATAACCCACCCCCTTTGACTCATTTTTCCTCCATCATTCACTCCTTTTCTGTGGAAGCCAGCAACAAAAGGGTTTTTTTTTTATTATTCTTTCTGACGCGCTTTGAACGAGGAACCCCAGCAGGGGAGCTTGCGCGAGGAGCGAGAGAGGGAGGTGAGACAGACAAGGTGAGAGAGAGAGAGCCATGGAAAGAGGGGGTAGTTAGAGAGAGCGAGGGAGGATGAGAATGGAACCGGGGGCAACCAAGCAGTAAGAGAGAGAGATGTAAGAAAACGTCATACAGCACTTTTTGCATGGCCATTGGCCCAACAGTATAAAATATAGCTGAGCAGGGGAGCTTGCACAAGGAGCGAGAGAGGGGGGTGAGACAGACAAGGTGAGAGAGAGAGAGCCATGGAAAGAGGGGGTTAGAGAGAGTGAGAGAGGATGAGAAGGGAACAGGGGCAACCGAGCAGTAAGACAGAGAGAAGAGAGAGCGAGAGAGGACAAAGACGTCATATAGCAAACGCTTCGCATGGTCACTGGACCACCAGGCCCGGCTCCAGGGGGCGCTGCAGTGAGGCTTAGCCCCCCCCCCAAGCGAAATTCAATGAGGGCCGTCTTCCAGCCAACTGGCTACACGGGCGCCATATTGCCTACCAACTGGCAGGCAGCCCCATGCGCGCTATTCAAAATCGCGTGATTTTTTTTCGTACCCGTTTTCCGGGAACTCTGCCACTGATTGGCTACTGCTCGTTGCCTCCGTTGATTAGGTTGGTTAAGGTTAGGGTGGAGCTAGGGATAGGGTTAGCCAATCAGAGACAGAGTAGGGGCGGGTCTTCCCGGAATCCAGGTGAACGCTCTCTCAATGAGCACTAGCCAATCAGAGGCAGAGTTCCCGGAAAACGGGTACGAAAAAAAAATCACGCTTCAAAATCGCGCTCACTTCCTGATCTCTCAAGCGGCACTTTCAAAGAAATCAGGGAAAACGGAGATGGGGTGCCGGGTGAGGGTCTCAGGCAACGGTGGGCGTGGCTACGGTGCGGTAGGCGTGACAAACGCAGCGGGTCGGGCATGACGGAAAGGAAGCGGGTACATTTCGAGTGTTGTGGGTGAAGCTGAAGCCAGCGGGAGTGAACTGGACGGTACCGGTGACATACTAGATATACCTATAACGTGCGCGGATCCAGGGGGCGCACCCGGGCCGTGATCGCCCACCCCCCCCCAAACGACATAACAATGAAGAACGCTTTGGCCTAGAGGCTTCTGATTGGTTCTGACCAGGATGTAGGTGGGTATACGTCATAGGCAGGAGAGCAACGATGGCAATACGTTACATCCGCCCACTTGTATGTGGTTACACTTTGCTTTCACCCGACTACTGTTGATACTGTGTAGAGATCGATACTCCGAAAGTCTGGGTTTGGGCTTGTTTTGTGGTCTTCCTGAGGTCGTATTTCTTTATCACAATAAAAGTTCTCACACTTTAAGGCAAAGCTCATGATTTTTTGAAATTTCTTATGGGTAGGGCGTGAGTCGTCCACAATTAGCAGCTAGCCAGCAGTGAGTATACATTTGAGTAAATAATAGGTGTGATGCACAGATAGAGAGAGTTTGACACCTGGCTGCAGTGTGTCATTTCTAAAAATAAAAGGTGTATTACATTTAATGTTACAAGCTGGCTTCATGGGTAATGTGATTGCTGGACTCCCATCACAAAATGCAAGGTCGCCCAAAAAACTGCCCAGATTCCCCCTCAAATAGGTAGGGCAGGGAGAATTCCAAAATCCGCCCCCCCCTCCCACATACACACTTTCAGGCCTCTGGCGGAAGCTCTGGAGTAATGTAATATTTCAGGTTGCCTCATTTATTTAATACATTTGCCTGATTTCTGTCAATGGTTATACACGGATTGGATGTGCTATACAGCTGATTTCCACATGTCAGTACCTTACAGACTCTCGGACTGCTCTAGGCAAGTCAGTTTATCGAAAAATCGTAAACACTGAAATGAACTCACCGAGCACATGTAGGAAGGAATAAGCTGAGGGGGACCAGCCCAGCCTGCGAATCTTCACGGTCCAAACTGCCCTCCTTTGTGCATCCTGTGGAACTCGATGCATCCGACGGCCTTGTCCCGGCCGAACGGAACAGCCCCAAGCCGCACGACACACCAATTCTCCTTCAACTGCCACAGATCGGCGAGAAACGGGCCAAAAAGGCAGGGAAAATCATTGAAACGTCATGACAGAGCCACGTCAAGCACGCGGCAGGCTCTCAGCCAATCACAGCGCGTGTTGCAAAGCTAAAGGATGGCCAGACTCTCTCTATACACGGTGCTGCATTCAGTGCCCCCACCCACATTATTTCAAGATGGTTAAATCCTCTTAGTAAATCAAAGTCGTTGCTGCATTATTTCCTGTTGGCGCGCTCTTTACCAAATTACAATTTTTAATTCAACTGAGGAAAGATTTATTTTTTATGTTAGACGGCTATCCAATCCGAATCATATCTGTTTTGCATGTTTCCTCCAAGCGTTGCGTCAGCAGGTGTCTCGCGAGTTTCATTAGGGTGAGGTATTGTAACGATCACGGTTATTGTAACCATGATCGTTACAATACACATTGTAACAATTTGTAACACGGTTGCATTGTAACGCGGTTGCAATATTGTAACCATGATCGTTACAATACACATTGTAACAATCTGTAACACGGTTGTATTGTAACGCGGTTGCAATACCTATTGTAACGATCTCGTTACAGTATGCTCAGCCGGTGCACTATTTTTACTGCGCGCGAATTGACCAAACGTCGAAATGGATATAAGAAGATTTTTAAAAGCTGATAAAAGCAAATTACCAACCTCAAAATGATCGAAGCGAAGAAGGAGGGGCGGGAACCGCCGCACCCGGAGTTACTGAGGCTAGTCCACGGAGCGAGGAGCAACAGGGAACCGCGACCGAAGTAGCAGAGGCATGGCGCGGGGAGCGGCAGCCATCATTAGCCATAGCCAGTGAGGAAAGTGGCAACGTTCCCTCAAACGATCCTCACAGGAGTTCCCCAACTGGCAGCTCTGCACCGGACGATCTGGGGGTTGACACGCCTGCTCGGCCCACCTTGAGCAAATCCCCAGGTCGTTTGTTGAAGGGTCAGAAACGGTCTTTCGTAGGCCAGTGGTACAACCGCAGGGAGTGGCTGGGATACAGCGTCAAAGCTGACGCAACGTTTTGTTTCGCTTCCCGGAAGTTCGGAGTTGACTCTTGTCTTCACCAAAACGGGATTTTCTCTCTGGAAGCATGCGATCCAGAGAGACCGAGGCCTGAACCAACATGCTGCACCTAAAGCACACAGGGGGAATATAACGAGATGGGAAGAGGGAGAGACGAGCAAACACTCGCAGAGAGGTATCGACAATGGTCAACATAGTTAGCGAGCTCTGCTATCATTGATGTGATAGAAGTTGTAGCGTCAGACCGGTTAGCTTTTCGGGGGGCAATTTGCAAAGCTGCGTTTCAGTCACGAGAGGAGGACAGTTGTGGCCTGTTTCTCTCTTTATTTGAATACACTAAAGAAAGATCCAGAATGGCAGAACATATTGTAACGTGCCTGGAGAAGTAGACACGTTGGTCCTTGGCTAACGAGTCGGACCCTTTAGTCGACTGGTTAACGTTGTCGCTTGCGGAGCGGGAGACACGGGTTCGCGTCCTGGCTGTGGCGGTTCCCCGACTGCCCCCCGAAATTGCTACAATATTGATGATGATACTCGGAAATGCACGATATACTTCACATACCATACAAAACGAGATGATTTGTATAGTGAGTGATATACCGACGGAGAAAATTGTTGATGAAATTAGTGAGTCCGGGTATACCATTACAGCGGACGGCACACGAGACCCAACTGGGGTTGAGAATATTTCCATTCTGCGATTTGTAGCAGGTCATTATGAGGTGAGGGAACGGCTGTTGACCACAGCCAGCCCAGAGACTGGTGATGCACAGACGCCAGCAAACAATCCTGTCTTGAGTTACAGAGTTGGACTCGATCCGTCTAAGATACTTAGCCAAGTCTATGACGGTGCGTCGGTGATGTCAGGAAAGCACGGTGGTGTGCAGCAGGTTCTGCAGGACAAATTGGACACAGACATACCATACGTCCACTTTTACAACCACCAGCTACATCCAGTAGTCACCAACGCTATCCATCCATTATCCAAACGGCTTATCCTACTCAGGGTCGCGGGATGCTGGGAGCCTATCCCAGCAGTCATTGGGCGGCAGGCGGGGAGACACCCTGGACAGGCCGCCAGGCCATCACAGGACCGACACATTCACACCTAGGGACAACATGGTATGGCCGAGTCACCTGACATACGTCAAATGAAAAGGAAAGAACATTTTCTGGTGGTGTGAGGCACACTGTACAGGTTTCTTAAGAAACCCACTGTAGCAGTTCACGTCAAAGGCGAAAAACTGAAGCTACTTCTAGAACAGTGTTGGACAGGACATTTGGCCACAGTAACCGCTGTGATCCGAGCCTATGAGGAGATTTGTCCCTTATTGACTGAAATTGACAGCAGCTACAAATACGGAGCTGATTTGCGCATTGAGGCAACGGGTTTAATTAAGGCCATTACTGACCGCAGCTTTGAGTTCATCGCACGAACGCTGCAAAACATCCCTTTGTTGCTTGATCCTCCCAACAGACTCTTACAAGCAGAGAACACTGGTCTTCTCTCTGGTCTTGGACTCATTTGAAGTGCGGCAGAATGTGTGACAAAACATCGCTGTGAGAGTTCACCACCATTCTGGGACAGCGCCACGCGCGGGATGCTGAAAGGCCACAAAAACGCGGAAGGATGCAGAACGAAAATCTACAGCGCTTCTTGGTTGAGGCAGGAGTCGGACAGAGAGGAACTGATGATGAAGAGGGTCAAGATAATGAATTGAGGAGGTTGTCTTTCAGCACTGTCGATATTGTATTAAAAGAAATAGAAGGTTCAGTGCGAGGAACGGTGAACTGATCAAAGCTATACCAGCACCTGACACATGCAGTGAACATGTTCTGGATGCCATGCAGGTACAGCCAATCTTGGCTTTATCTGGAGCTGATGCTCTAGAATCCAAGTTTGAGGTTGCTCACCACTTTCTAATAGCAGTGATGATAACTGGACCATCTCCCGGATTCTCCGCACCTACCACACTGCTGGAGGCAGTGCCAAGCGGTGTCGTGGCATTCAAACATGCACTCACTTTTGGCGCATCAACCGCCATGTGTGAAAACTCCTTCTCGGCGTTGAAAAACGTCTTTACAGACAAAAGGCTAATCACGTTGCATGAACGGAAGGCGTCGTTGAATGAGTGGAAAGATGTTATGCAGAGATTCAACTCGCCGCCTTCAACCCTACTAATCGGTGAGTTCAATATTCTGTTCTATTTAGCAAAATTATTGCGGAAGGTATCTGCTTTGCCATTTAAGGTTGTGTGGCTGGCTGCCACGCCACCCTATTTGTGAGTGAGTTGAGCGAAAATGCACGTGAGAGATATTATTGCCCCTCGCCGTAGTGGATGTGGACTGACTGGCCTACCTTTTTCCGTATGGGAAGTGGTTGCACTGAGATGCATAAGCTTGGAACGAGTTGCTATGTTCTGTGCCAATTAGATTGCAAGCTTTTAGCTCCAGCATCCCTGCAACCCTGAGAGCAGGATAAGCGGTTTGGATAATGGATGGATGGATGAATATATATATATAGTTTGGGTGCCTTTGCATGTGACGGTGGTCAGATTGGTAATTTTCTGTGCCCCCCCCTTATTATTCACAATGCCCCTCTAACAATTTTGCCCTGGGCTGACCAACACAGTCTAAATATAGCTGCAAGCAGTGACGAGGGGGCCAAGCAGTCCAAGTACATCCTCAGTGAAGGCGTCTCGAGTCCATATACCAAGTTGGGTGTCAATACATCAAGGCGCTGCTGAGCTAGGCCCTCACTTCCTGTTTGAGGGCTTTGCTGCCAATTTTGATTGGCGGTGACGGACGAACGGTTTTGAAAATCAGAAATCCATCTGATAACGTTTTGTGAGACTTGGTCCGGAGATCATCTGTGCCGAGTTAGGTGAAGGTTGCGCAAACTTCGTGGCCTCGGAAATTTTTTTAAACGTGTCAATAAAATCCAATATGGTGGTCGCATCAGTAAGGTTGACGTGACAAGTTGCCATGTCTCGGCCTTGGGACCTCCTACAGTATCACCAGCTATGTGAATCAGTTATTTAGGCAAATACATCAACAGTGATTAGCCAAAAACACATTTTTGCCTATTGCAGCGCCCCCAGTGGTCAAATGACGCAGAATTTTACTTCCTCAGAATGTGGTCCTAAGTCCATTTACCAAGTCTGGTTTTGATACATCAAACCGTCGATGGGTTATGACCTCACTCTCTGTTTAACTGTAACGAACATACGATGTTATCTCTGTCTTAGGATCTCCCGAGATACAACCACGCACAAGAATTACCTTTTTAAGGCAAACGTGTCAGAAGTTAATAGGAAAAACACATTTTTCCCTATTACAGCGCCCCCAGTGGCCAAATGACACATTTGGGGGGGAGGGGGTTTCTGCACAACCTCAGGAAGGGGTCCCGAGTTCATATCATAATCAGAATCAGCTTTATTGGCCAAGTGGGCCTATGCACACAAGGAATTTGACTCCGGTTCACAGCAGCTTCTGGCACTCGCACACATCGCGCCCACAAAAAACAAAAAACAAAAACAAAAACAAAAAAAACCCAGAAGAAATAAGTGGAACAACAACAGGACATTGGAGGCAAACATGTATGTACAACAGGTATTTCGCTACTATACAGTTTTGTTATGGTTGAGTAATGAATAACTTATGGCCATATATTATCCCATATTGCTTGTATACTGTATTGCACATACACAGGCGAGAGGAAAAGAGGGAGGCCAAAGAGGAGGTTTATGGATGTGGTGAGGGAGGACATGCAGGTGGCTGGTGTGACAGAGGAAGATTCAGAGGACAGGAAGAGATGGAAACGGATGATCCGCGGTGGTGACCCCTAACAGGAGCAGCCGAAAATAGCAGTAGACTATATTGCCCATACACTACACCCTATACCAACACCACAACTCCACAGCCCATCATGCCCATAAACAAAGCTATATACAACCACTGTATTGCATTATATTATGTACCAAAAGTATACACTATATATTCACCTACCATCCACTACGCAACTACATGCTATATTACGTACCCATGTTATAACAACAATTGTATATTTACAATTGTACATTTGTGTTGCACAAACATTTGTATTACAAATCTGGTTTAAACAGGCAGTGCACATCGTAGATATATTTAAGTGAGACATCTTGAAAAGAGGGGGCTATTTACAAAGTGTCATATTTACATAATACGTGTCTATTACTGCACCACGCTGTTAAGTATTCATGAGAGAGATGAAATGTGGGGAAAAAAGCTGTTCCTATGTCGGGTGGTTTTGGTGCACATTGCTCTGTATCACTTGCCAGAGGGTAGGAGTTCAAACAGACTGTGTCCTGGGTGTGTGTGTGTGTGTGTGTGTGTGTGGGGGGGTCTGTGCTGATTCTGTCCGCCCGTTTCCAGGCTCTAGAGGTGTACAAGTCCTGCAGGATGGATAGGGGAGCACCAGTTATTTTTTCTGCTGTCCTTTCTGTCCACTGCGGTCTGTTCCTATCCTGTTTTGTTGCTGCTTTGAACCAGACCGTGATGGATGTGCACAGGATCGATTCAGTGACTGTGGTGTAGAACTGGCTCAACAGCTCCTGTGGCAGACCAAATTTCCTCAATTGCCACAGAAAGAACGTCCTCTGCTGGGTCTTTTTTTAGGATGGCGTTGATGTTGGGTTTCCCAATTCAGGTCTTTGGAAATTGTAGTTCCCAGAAAGTTGAAGCAGGGTTGTTGGATATCGTGAGGGGGAGCAATGCTGAGGGATGTCTCCCAAAGTCCACTGTCATCTCCACGGTCTTGAGTATTTTCAGCTCCAGGTTGTACTGACCACACCAGAGGCCCAGCCACTCGATATGCAGACTCGTCGCCATCCTGAATGAGTCTGGTGATCATAGTGTCATCTGCAAACTTCAGTTGTTTATCAGCTGGGTCCTTGGAGGTGCGATCGTTGGTGCAGAAGGAGAAGAGCAGTGAGGAGAGGGCACATCCCTGGGGGGCGTCAGTGCTGACTGTCCGTATACCAGAAGTTACTTCCCCCAGCCTCATCTGCTATTTCCTGCCTGTCAGGAAGCTGGTGATCAACTGACAGATGGGGATATAGTGAGCTGGGAGAGGTTGGAGGTGAGGATTTCTGGAATGATGGTGTTGAACACTGAACTGAAGTCGACAAACAGGATCGTTGCATATGTCGCTGGGCAGTCAAGGTGTTGCAGGATGTAGTGCAGTTCCATGTTGACTGCATCATCCACTGACCTGTTGCCAGGTAAGCAAACTGCGGGGGGTCCAACAGGTGTCTTTAGGTTGGCCAACACCAGACATTCGAAAGTCTTCATGACCACACGCCAGTGCGAAAGGCCTGTAGTCCTTCAGTCCTGTGATACAGGGTTTCTTTGGGACTGGGGTGATGGTAGAGCATTTGAAGCAGGGGGGGACTTCACACAACTCCCAAGGATCTGTTGAGGCTCTGCCTGAAGATTGAAGCCAGTTGGTCAGCACAGGCTTTAAGACAGGATGGGGAGACACCATATGGACCTGGTGTTTTCCTGGTCTTCTGTCTCTGGAAAAGCCGGCTCACATCCTCTACACATATCTCGAGTGCAGCCTGAATTTGTCCCTCTCAAACCTGCAATATTCAGGTCATCAGCCAGGCCTTTGTTTGCCTCAGCATGGGGGGATGGTCTTCTGTAGTTTGAGATGTCTTGCGGGCCCCTCCACACTGACACAGGGTCGTTGGCTGAAAACCTGTTTTTCAGCTTTTCAGCGAAGCTTCTTTTAGCCACTCTGATCTCCTTTGTCAGTGAATTTCTGGCCTGCTCGCACAGAGCTCTGTAGTGTAGACATCCTGCTTGGCCTACGGAAGTTGTCTTAGTTTTGCTGTGAACCATGGCTTATTATTGTTACATGTGCAAAAGTTCTTGGTGCATGCACACACGTCTTCACAAAAGCTGATGTAAGATGTGTCAAAGTGTCAGTTAGTTTGTCCAGGTTGCCGGTTGCAGCTTCAAAAACACACCAGTCGGTGCAGTCAAAACGGTCTTGCGGTTCCTGTTTTGCTTCGCTGGTCCATTTCTTCGCTGTTTTTACCACAGGCTTTGCAGAGCGATATGCATCTTTAAGAATTGTGTAGCAGTGGTCCAGTGTGTTATTTTCCCTGGTGGGATAATTAATATGCTGTCTGTAGTTTGGTAGTTCGTGGTTTGATTTTGCTCTGTTAAAGTCCCCAAGTAAAGTGAGTCTGTATGTTTTTGTTCAAAGCCGGTAATCTGGTCGGCCATGGTTTGCGGTGTGCCATTCAGGCTGGCCTGGGGTGGGATGTAAACACCAACCAGGATTAAGGATGAAAATTCCCGCTGAGAATAAAATGGCTTGCAGTTTATGAACAATGACTCCCAAGTTCGGGTATCAGTATTTACTTAACACTGTGACATCTGTACACCAGCCTTCATTTATGTAGAAGCAAATTCCTCCTTCCTCCTCCGCTCCACTCGGTGTATGCGGAAACCCAGTCGGGGGTGGATTTCCTGAGCAAGGTTTCAGTGAAACAGAACATGCAAAGTCCTTGCTCGTCCCGTTGAGGACAAGCGGCTCGTCCATGTTGTTGGGCACGGAAGGGAGATTCGCCAGGTGAACTGCTGGGAGTGCAGATCAAAATTCCTGCTATCTGAGCCTCACCGGCGCACCGACTTGCTTCCCCCATCTGCATCACCTCCATGACACACAGAAAACCACTGTTCCTCTGGCTAACATCTCCAAAAAACTGTCCGGGTTGATGACAACTGATGAAAAACTACCTGTTGTTAACTGCCTAATGTCAAGCAGTTCGTCTCTACTGGAAGTAATCGTTTTTGGTTGTTTGTTGTTGTTTTTTTGGGGGGGGGTTCTCCACTTTTCTCCCCAATTGTATCCGGCTCTGTGCATGACTAGTCCGCTGACTCCCAGTTTCTACTGCAGCGGTCATAACAGTTTCCTGTTTGTTGGCGTGTGCTATTGGCAATGTCGCGATGCCTGCAAGATAAATGTCAACGACGTGCACAGAACTGTCGATAAACTTTCACCTGCACCTAGCAGACCCGTTTCACTGTCAGGTGAAAAGAAGCGGCTGGCGACTCCACCTGTATCGGAGAAAGCATGTGGTGGTCTGCAGCCCTCCCCGGATCGGCAGAGGGCATGGAGCAGCAAGTTACTTGATATGTACAACTTGAAACTTTTCACCCGTTTGCTGGTCGGTGCAGGTGAAGGTTTGTCGACAGTTCTGTGCATGTGGTTGACATTCATCCATGGTAAATCTTGCAGGCATCGCGAAAAAATATACCATTGTCAACGGCACACGCCAACAAACAGGAAACTGGAATGACCGCTGCAGTAGAAACCGGAAGTCAGTGGACTACAGTTAGGCAGAGTAGGGATGCCCGACCAAGTGGGCAACGAAATAGACCACTACACAACCCAGACGCCCCAGTAATCGGGTTTGAGTAACCGGACAAACAGAGAATAAATAAACAAACACCAAAAAAAAAATAAAGTATTAGAGAGCGCTGTAGCTAGCTGCCATCCCCGGCGCCATCTTGTACCATCTTGCACCAAATTTGGTGTCAATACAAAACAGTCTCGTAGATATGACCTCACCTCCTATTTGCCGGCTTCGCCACCAATTCCAATTGGCTGTAACAGTCAAACGGTTTCGAAAATCAAAAATCCATATGATAACTGTAAGATCACCTGAAGCAAATTTGGTGAAAATTTGAATTTTTTTTCCATAAAATACAATACGGTGGAAAACCCAGTATGCCTCAAACTTTCACCCGTTGGTGGTGCCAGAGCGCTCGAGGCGCAGACTAAGTGTGCCAAATATCACAACTTTTTAAAGAAGAAGAAGAAGAAGAAGAAGAAGAAGAAGAAGCTGCAGATGCATAATATCAGAAAAGGTAGAAACGCTTAGGGTGCCTTCGCTGTTTGGCCCCTAATGACTAAGTTATCGAGAAGAAGGTTCTCGGCGTGCCAGGGAACCTACATGAAAGGAAGGAGGGAAGGAATGAGAGGGCTGAAGGGAGAAGGAAGGCATTGCCCTTATTAGGAGACTATTACCTCCATCATTAGAGATGCTCACAGGCAGATCACGGACAGCACTGAGGCAAATTTGTAACGTGTGATATTGGGCTACACAAATACAGTTGACTTGACTTGACTTACAGTGCAGCCCTTCCACAATGTCCTCAGTTCATACCTCTTGTGTCATGTGACATGGGAGAATAGAATGGAGCATCAAAAAAGAGATGGAAAGGGGAGCAGATTTAAAATCTCTGAAGCAATTCCCCCTCATGGATCACGTCCTTCATCACTGTAGTGTACAGAGCCATTTCCCCCTCTTCTTCTTTTACGCTGTGTTGCACCTTACGCCAGTTAAGAACACCGGGACAAAAGAGGTGACTTGTCATGAGGCGACATCTCTGTCATGTATGCTCACCACAGTGATTTGAGACTTAATTGTCTCTAGTTTAGATGCAGTTTTTTTCTTCATTTCAATAACATCCCACCAAAAGCCGAGATGATTCTACAGCGTCAAGATAACTCGGAGGAAATTTCTCTGAAACACTCGCAACGGTGAAAATACGATAGACGAGTCATCCGAAGGAGTTGAATCAAGTGCAACTGGACAACCATGACCTGGATGAACGAGAACCTTCACAGACAGTAGATGAGTCACTCGAGTACCTTGTTTTCCGGCAAAACTGGTCGAGCCATTGATAAAGTCATCACATGACTGGTGAACTCACGTCAGAACGCTACTCAAGCGAAGGGTCCAAAGATTGGCTGACGGAAAATCAGCCGAATTTATTCTCAGAAAACAATTTGCTGTACGCTGTCATAAATTAACTGTACCGCACAATTAAGCCGGCAGCTACAAAATGTTCCATTAGGAAGCTCGGAGAAATTACTCTTATCATTTCTGTGAAACGTGTGCGTGTCATTTCCCTTAGTTTTACCCAATGGGTGTGTATGTCCAAGTGTGTGTGTGTGTGTTAGTGTGTGTGTGTGTAAGCGAGGACGATGGTACAGCAAACGACCGAGACAATTTGTAGTCATTACTGCCATCTACTGGACAAGAATCATATACTCCTGCAACCATAACGCGCCACATCCAACCCTTATTGTGTTGACAGTGCGGATCAAATTTTGTTGTTAGGTTAACATTGCCACCGTATAAAAGTGAGTTAATTGCAAGGCCCGCCGGGTAATTGGTAGCTCTTTAATATGGAGGATCAGCGTATCCCACCTGCTCCACCTACCAGTCACCAAAAAAAAAAAAAAAAGGCCCGGGGATTACTACAGACCTGCTCTAATGCCCTGTCCTATGTGGTGTACCGAGACCTCCAGCCCACCTCGAATCAATCACAGGACCCCCTGTGGACCCCCTCCCCGCCCCCCCTTACAGCTTGCCTACAAAACCCACAGCTCTGTGAGGAATGCAGCCAACGTGGACCCTGGTTAATACTCAACTCGAGGGTGTAACATGACATTTGGTCATGAACGAGTGGACGAACGGACGGAAGCATGGCCGGACGGGGTGGATGCGTCGACGGTGAAAAACTGTAGAGTGGAAAAACTTCCTCACTTTTGCAAAGTGGCAAACTTTTTTTTTTAATTTGAAAAGAAAAGGATGCTGGTTATCTAAGATACAAATAGACGCCTCTCAAAAATGTCGCTCCCATGTCTGCAGGAAGGTTGCTGAGCTGCGTCCTGGGATTTTCATCCTCCCTCCACATCAAAACGCAATCCCGGTAAAAGCCAAGGATTTTAGTTTTGCTAAAGGGGGGAGGGGGGGTACACAGCATAACCAGGTTTGTGTCTCGATGGTAACCCCGGATTTGCGGAACTCTCGCACATGCGCAGGGTAAGCGTTAGGTTAAAGGTTAGGGTTCTGTTGGGCTGCGGTTAGGTTAAAAATCCCGCGAGAGTTTCGCAAATCAAAGGTTACCATCTAGGCACGACCCCATAACCAGCGTATCAATGATCTTTCAATTAGAACACAGTGCGCGGGGGGGAACACCGCCATCTAGTGGTCTTAAGCGGAAACAGGTGATTTATTATCCTGCAGTTATTTCTTCTCTGGAATAATCTGTTGTCACTCTCAGCCAACAGATGAGTGAAGAAAAACAAATATTAGTAAGATGCACTTAAGGGTATTTAGATCCACATTAATTTCGAAACCTTTTGCGCTGGTTCAATCTGTGGACATGAGACTTAGTTGCTCCTTCCCCCCCCGAAGACTGTACCTGTTCTATTACAACTGCCCTACCTTGGAGAGGTTGGAAACCCAACAGCGCTTATGCACTTCACTGTCCTAAACCGTGCAATAAAGCCCATGAAAGAGGTAATAAAAGGGGTAGCATAATCTACATTGTGTCATCAGATCTTTCATCGTCAGTGAGAATAGCGTACCTTTGACCTAAATGAACACATAAGACAGTGAAAGTCGAGTCCCTGATGTGGACGATGATATATACGGTGGCTTCAGCGCGTACTCGCCCTCTCCCCTGTTGATTATTTCTTGCTTTCTTGTGTTGTAAAGTCAAATCAAACTACATTCAAATGGGCTTTTATGATGTATAGGAGTAATTTTCTATTGTGTCAAAACGAAATAAAATATTTAGGATGTTTTCAGGGGCGGCACGGTGGCCCAGTGGTGAGCACTGCTGCCACACAGCAACAAGGTCCTGGATTCGAACCCCAGGCCGTCCCAGGTTCTTTCTGTGTGGAGTTTGCATGTTCTCCTCGTGTCTGCATGGGTTTCCTCCAGGTGCTCCAGTTTCCTCCCACCATCAAAAAGACATGCATGTTAGGGTTAATACTCCTGCCTGTGCCCTTGAGCAAGGCAATGGAAAGAAGAACTGGAGTTGGTCCCCGGGTGCTGCAGCTACCCACTGCTCCTATACAATAGGATGGGTTCATTGTAACCTACAATGACAAAATAAAGTGGCTTTCTTCTTCTTCAGAATTATATCACAAATCCCAACTTGAAAATGATCTAACTGATAGAGTATTTAGTTGGGCCAGGCGTGTTCAGTTTTGTTGAGAGATGACGTACGTTGACAGGGCCCACCTGTATTGGATTTTAATCAAGACTTGTCCAGTCACACGCCTGCACACTAGATATCCCCAACATTGAGTCTTTACAAATGAGAGGCAGACTGGACCGGGCCAGTTCTGCCGTCATGAAGACCAAAGAAAGGTCTGTGGAACTTCAAGATGAAGCTTTTAGGGGGCTTAAAGCTAAAGAAACTTATGAAAGAAATTGGCAAAACTTCCAAATAGCACTGTAAAGTTCACTGTTATGAAATGGAAAAAAAAATATGGCACAACCCAGACACTGGTAAAATCCAGCTGTCCAACCAAACTGGGTGACCGACACAGAAAGGGGCGATTGTCAGAGGAGCGACTATAACCTTCACAGACATGGGTTGAGCACCCTCAATACTTTTGACCCCCAACCCCACCTCCAAAAAAAGTAAGGTAAAATGAGAAATCAGCACGCTTAGCCAAATCAAAAAGACATCAGTGAGTAGCTGAATATCTCTCTTGTTTTATCCACCATCAAATAAAATAAACCAAACACGTGATGACTTTAACCAAAGCTGACGGCAATTTGAACCTCCCGGATTTGTCTTAAACATTTGATAAATGTCAGACTGCCAGCTTTGTGCGTTGAATATCAGTAATGCTAAACACTTTTTTCATAGGTAGGGTATAAAAAAAACCATCAGACAAAGTTGGCCTAGAGTTCTGGTGCATGGTAGGATTGTCTATACATAGAAAGACCAATATTTTCATGACAGTGGTCAAGCTTTTTTTGTTGTTGTTGGAGAGAATATGGGGAAAGCATATATTATAACTCTACGTACTGTTATGCCTGTTCTTTATATTTACCCACAATCCTTTTCATAAGTTGGGGCCTACACTGACAGAGGTCGTTGGCTGAAATTGGAGAAACTGTAGAAATCAACAATCTCTGCATAAATTCCCAGATTTGACTTTCCTGGGATAGCGGCCTGGAGCAAGCAGCTGACCCTTCACCTCACATCCACCAAACTCTAAACCCATTGGTCAAAACAGAGTCCTCCTAGATGAAGATTTTGTGGTCTGAAAGCAAAGTGCCTGTGTCTGCTGTAAACCAAACACAGCCCAACACTTACATCATCCCTATGCATCTTTATGCATGCTCAACGTTGTGTCAGATGAACCGATTCAACTTTCCATGATCATCCCTATGCAGCATTATGTCAGTGGGTTGCTTTTCAGCAGGAGGGACTGGGAGCTTGTTGTCATCAAGGGTGAGATGGATGGATCCATATACAGGCAAATACAGGCAAATCGTCATGAAGAACCTGTTTCAGTCAGCAAGAGATCCGAGTTTAGGGGAAAAAGAAATCATGTTCCAGCAGGATAATGACTCGACTCACATGGCAAAAATGAGTAATGAATGGCTTAAAAAAGAAAAAAGAAAAAAAGGAGGGCTGATATTAAAGAATGGCCCAGCTGGTTCCCAAATTTAAATCCCAAAGGAAATCTGTGGTATGACCTGAACATTGCTGTGTACAGATGTTGTGCGTGAACCTCATTATAAAAACTCATAAAGACACACAGTTGTAATTGCTGCTAAAGACCAATGTGCTCCGCTGGCGAATGCTTTGGTACACAAGAGATGGAGGTCTTTAATTCTTCAACAAATATTGGGAAAAAATGTCCTTAAATAAAAAAGAAATATTTCTTGCTTCACAAATGTTTTGAATCTCTCTCTCTCTCTCTCTCTATATATAAAGCAAGAATGTATGTTTGTATGTTTGCTTAAAACTCCAGAAATACTCATTGTAGAACAAAAAGAAAGGTATCTTTAGAATCAGCACTTTCCAAGGATTGCACAGTTCGAAAAATATTTGAAAAAGCAGGTAAACAATTTGATTTATTTGCAAAATTGAGTTTATTTTGTGGCAATTTGTGGCAGCGGCGGTGGCGGCATATCGTGTTGGCTGTTTTGGTGACAACATTTCCCCGGGCAACGCCGGGTACCTCTGCTAGTGTGTTAATGAAGGAAGAAATACAAATCAGTGCGTTACAGTTTTGAGGTGTAATGGGAACAAAATGTGAAGACGGGGGTGAATACTGTCTGAAGGCCCTGTACATGACAGAATAACAGAGACACAATCCAATATTTGCTTGGAGTAAGAGGATTTCACCCTGCAATGTATTTCACATTGGAGGATAAACAGATTCTCATCCAAGGAGCTGATTATGAGTCCTATCAGTTGGATTACAAGTACAGTATAAGCAATCTATTTATAGTGAGGCAGCGCTGGCCATACTCATTGCTAAACCATTTGCTATAGTGATTACTGGTCACAGACAGAATATCAGTTGTTCTTGCCATGGGGGAATTTAATAGCTTTCACAGATAACCGTAACCAACTGTAGGCTAAGAACAACGCTCTAGGTCGAGATTGTTCACACACTTATAGAGCTCTACTCAGATAAATTCAGTGCCGAGTGTAGCAGTGTACTCGCCACCTGACTTTCCTGAATTTTAGCATTTCTATCTCAGATCCAACGTGAACCCGTGCTTACTGCTGCTATGAACTCAAGTGAAGGCCGTCTTGTCATAAGCCGCGTTAGCTTTACTGCAGGAAGTAGATGATTATCACAGCATGGTGGCCCAGTGGTTAGCACTGTTGCCTCACAGCAAGAAGGTCCTGGGTTCGAACCCCAGGCCGTCTCAGGTCCTTTCTGTGTGGAGTTTGCATGTTCTCCCCGTGTCTGCGTGGGTTTCCCCCGGGTGCTCCGGTTTCCTCCCACCATCAAAAAGACATGCATGTTAGGGTTAATACTCCTGTCTGTGCCCCTGAGCAAGGCAATGGAAAGAAATACTGGAGTTGGTCCCCGGGCGCTGCAGCTGCCCACTGCTGCTATACAATAGGATGGGTTCAATGCAGAGAACACATTCGCTGACACGACCAGTTGTGTCTGTAGGGACACCCGACTAAGCCGGAGGTAACATGGGGATTCGAACCAGCAACGGAATAGACTGCGCCTGTTCAGGGGGGAGGGGGAACTGGGGGGAATGGCGTGATCCTCCCCCCTGCTACGTCCCCCTGGTGAAACTCCTCACTGTCAGGTGGAAAGAAGCGGCTGGTGACTCCACGTGTATGGGAGGAGGCATGGGGTAGTCTGCAGCCCTCCCCGGATCGGCAGAGGGGCGGCACAGCGAACAGGCCATGGGGTAATTAGCCAAGTACAATTGGGGGGGGGGGGGGGGTCACCAAAAAAGAAGAAAAGAATATGTCAGACCGGCTAATCATATCCCACTCGTCTCCAAGAATACAAGCCATTTGTGTGTCAGGGCTGGGCCCTCGGCTGTCATCCGAACAGCGCTGACATGAAAAGCAGTGCAGACTGAGGTCCACCCAGCATGCACTTCGTGGCCTAACACGACCACATTGGTGACGGGTGAAAAAGTTCTGTCTTATACCCTCAACTTAGGAGGAGGGAGCGGAGGTTGGAGCAGAACAGATCCCTGCCTATTCATACAACACGTAACGGAGCCAGCTGTGTACCACATGAGACACACACACACACACACACACACACACACACACACACACACACACACACACACACACACACACACACACACACACACACACACACACACACACTATATTACAACCAGGTTGCACACTCCGTCTCCTTCACAACTCGCTGTCGACAGCAGGTTATCTATTCAGAATGGACAGTTGAGGAAAAATCAGGCGTAAAGGTCAGTGTGTAAGGGATTTGCATGGTGCTCGATCACCCCTTTACTTTTGACTACCGTCCATAATGTCCGTGTGAATATGATGCCCGCCCTCCGATGGAAGGAGCCAAGCACCCGGCAAGGGGGTCTCCGCACCATGCAGAGTACGAGAGACAACACAGAAAGCTGTGGATTGTTTTTGGTTGTGTTTTGGATCCAAATTAAACATGGGAAAATTGATGAAAAGTAGTTCATGACAAAATAAAGGTTAACTTAATATCCATCCATCCATCCATCCATCCATCCATCCATCCATCCATCCATCCATCCATCCATCCAACGTGCTCAAACAAATCAGCCGTTTTAGGGAAAATGTTATAATATTTCTGACGTGTCAGCTTGCTTTTCTGGGTTATCATCAGTTAGCTAAATGTGTAAGTTACACAAACCAACTTTAGGTCTGTTTAACCGGTGCACAAAAGCATCTCTTGCAGCTCAGATAAACCCGTGCAGTCAGTAGCACTACTTCCAATAGTACTACTTCCAATAGTACTACTTCCAATAGGACTACTTCCAATAGTACTACTTCCAATAGAACTACTTCAAATAGAACTACTTCCAATAGAACTACTTCCAATAGAACTACTTCCAATAGTACTACTTCCAATTGTACTACTTCCAATAGGACTACTTCCAATAGTACTACTTCCAATAGAACTACTTCCAATAGTACTACTTCCAATAGAACTACTTCCAATAGTACTACTTCCAATAGTACTACTTCCAATAGAACTACTTCCAATAGAACTACTTCCAATAGGACTACTTCCAATAGTACTACTTCCAATAGTACTACTTCCAATAGAACTACTTCCAATAGAACTACTTCCAATAGTACTACTTCCAATAGGACTACTTCCAATAGTACTACTTCCAATAGAACTACTTCCAATAGTACTACTTCCAATAGAACTACTTCCAATAGTACTACTTCCAATAGTACTACTTCCAATAGTATTACTTCCAATAGTATTACTTCCAATAGTACTACTTCCAATAGTACTACTTCCAATAGAACTACTTCCAATAGGACTACTTCCAATAGAACTACTTCCAATAGAACTACTTCCAATTGTACTACTTCCAATAGAACTACTTCCAATAGCACTACTTCCAATAGAACTACTTCCAATAGAACTACTTCCAATAGAACTACTTCCAATAGTACTACTTCCAATAGAACTACTTCCAATAGTACTACTTCCAATAGTACTACTTCCAATAGAACTACTTCCAGTAGAACTACTTCCAATAGAACTACTTCCAATAGTACTACTTCCAATAGAAATACTTCCAATAGTATTACTTCCAATAGAACTACTTCCAATAGTACTACTTCCAATAGAACTACTTCCAATAGTACTACTTCCAATAGGACTGCTTCCAATAGAACTACTTCCAATAGTATTACTTCCAATAGTACTACTTCCAATAGAACTACTTCCAATAGTACTACTTCCAATAGAAATACTTCCAATAGTATTACTTCCAATTGAACTACTTCCAATAGTATTACTTCCAATAGAACTACTTCCAGTAGAACTACTTCCAATAGAACTACTTCCAATAGTACTACTTCCAATAGAAATACTTCCAATAGTATTACTTCCAATAGAACTACTTCCAATAGTATTACTTCCAATAGTACTACTTCCAATAGAACTACTTCCAGTAGAACGACTTCCAATAGAAATACTTCCAATAGTATTACTTCCAATAGAACTACTTCCAATAGTACTACTTCCAGTAGAACGACTTCCAATAGAAATACTTCCAATAGTATTACTTCCAATAGAACTACTTCCAATAGTACTACTTCCAATAGAACTACTTCCAGTAGAACGACTTCCAATAGAAATACTTCCAATAGTATTACTTCCAATTGAACTACTTCCAATAGTACTACTTCCAACAGAATTACTTCCAATATAACTACTTCCAATAGAACTACTTCCAATAGAATTACTTCCAATAGTACTACTTCCAATAGTACCACTTCCAATATAACTACTTCCAATAGTACTACTTCCAATAGTACTACTTCCAATAGAACTACTTCCAATAGTACTACTTCCAATAGAACTACGTCCAATAGTACTACTTCCAATAGTACTACTTCCAATCCCAGACTTAAATAAATGATCCTGTATCGTGCTGCACACAACAAAGCCATGCAACCGCTGTGTAGGTTTGTTTTAGAGGCGTGTGTGTGTGTGTGTGTGTGTGTGTGTGTGTTTAGGCAGGCGGAGCGACTGAAATAGCTTAGTCAATATACAGAGTGGGGTGGGGCAGGATGTAGGAATGGTACATATGTCCCGTGCATGCGAGGTCCACCGGGGGGGGGGGGGGTTTGGCAGATGACAGATGAGCTTGGAAGTGTACAAAACCTGAATGTGACGGTTGTTTCATTCTACACAAATTTGTTCTTTATTTTTCTGGGGGCTGGATTCGCAGTATTACTGACATACAAATATCAGCAGATTTCTGCACATGTCTCGAGACAATTTACTTTTTTTTCCCCCGCTCAAGCCGAACGCAAATTCAAAAGCTGAAAGAGCTGTGCATTAGTATTTCCAGTGTATGGATCAGTATGTCCTGTACATCCATGCAGAGGGGTGTGCTACACCAACTTAACAACCAAATGACACGTCATTGCTTTTGATTTGCAGACGTGGGATAAGCGTCACTGATTCTTGATGCTGTTCAACATTGGAGATGCTGCACGAAGACTGACTTCAATCTCCTTTTAAGCACGACTTCTTTTTTTTTTATAAAATCATTTAGGGTTGCAGGCACCGTGTTCACACACACACTATGTGTATACCACATACACGTGTTTGCACACAGCGTTTGAGTACTACATGTTCTCCCTGCAATGCCAATCACCCTATCTCTCCCGATAAACAGAGACCGCTACCCTGCTGACAATGAGGCACGAGGAAGGAATGAGGAAGATTTGCTTTGTTTTGTTTTATTTTGTTTCATTTTTCATGCTTTTGTCTCTGATTGGTACAACTCCTCATGTGGACGCCATGCTCTTGTGACTTTGATAGGGGTATCCAGTAAGGCAGTGTTTCTCAACCGGGGGTCCGCGGACCCCTAGTGGTCCGTGGTGTAATTGCAAGGGGTCCGTGAAAATAAAATATCTTTTAAAAAAAAGATCCTATGACATTTATAGAAATAGGATTGTTTTACTCAAATGTGACTGAGACCTTTATCTACCTAAACTATAAAGGGTAACAGGACTTTTTTCTCTAATTACATCTGTTTCACAAGTGTAATTTATTGTATTTTAATAAGAGATCTCGCTCCCGTTTGCATTGTTAAAAGTTACTGCATAAAAATTCTGTTGTTACATATATCTGAAAGTTACTGAATACATATTCTGTTTCGTTACATATATCTGAAAGTTACTGAATACATATTCTGTTTTGTTACATATATCTGAAAGTTACTGAATACATATTCTGTTTTGTTCCATATATCTGAAAGTTACTGCATAAGAATTCTGTTTTGTTAACTATATCTAAGTTGCAACTGAAAGCTCTTATTTTTGCCCCGAAGAGTGAATAAATGCTATAATGCAATTTAAAATGCAGTTTCTACTGTTTCTATCAAATTGCAACCCCCCTCCCCCAAGATCAGGTGGAGGGGTCCTCAGGGTAGATCAAAAATACGCAGGGGGTCCAGGACCCCAAAAAGGTTGAGAACCACTGCAGTAAGGGCCGCCCATAACGGGGGGGAAAGATGAAAGCTTTCTGGGGCCCTACCGCTAGAGGGAGCCATGGAGGCCAGCAGTAATCGTGTCCATCCTAAATGTCTTCTTCTTCTTCTTTCGGCTTGTTTCCTGTTTCCCAGGGGTCGCCGCAGCGGACGTGATATTTTCCGCCGGTACTCTGTGAGGGCGCAGCTCCAATGGCGGTCCTGTCAGTCCGCATAGTGACGTGGCAAAGTGTTACGCCGGGTGCCCTTCCTGACACAACCACTGACCTGTGGACGGGGGCGCAGGCAAAGCGCTCGGTGCCATCCCAGTGTTCGTGGACTTGCGCCCACGCCTGTCGCCATTACAGGGACACGGTATGTTTGAAGTAAAACCTGCAAAGGGAGGGAGGAGGGCAAACGAACTATTTACATATTTACAAACTTATCTTTAGGATGTTCATCCTAAATATAAGTCATAATGAACTGACTAAAGCGATGGACTCTAAAGACATATAGAGGACTTAGCACCCAGTAAGATGAGGAAGAGGGCTGTGTAAGATGAAGCCGTAAGGTCAGAAATTGCATCTTCTACTGGGAAATGTGTGGTGTAAGTGTAGCAGAGCTTTGTTGACCTTGGTGTGATTAAGTGTGTCAAAGACTTCTATTATGGTGTGTGTGTGTGTGTGTTTGTGTGTGTGTGTAAATGCCCCCCCAAATATCTGCTTTACTCATATCAACACATGCTCATGTCATGCTCTCTCTCTCTCTCTCTCTCTCTCTCTCTCTCTTACAAAACAAATACAATGAAAACTGAGAGAGACTTAGTAACGGGGGATACACACACACACACACACACACACACACACACACACACACACACACACACACACACACACACACACACACACATCTCCACCTCGAGTGCCTTCAGGTGCCAGCTATATGTGGTCCAGGTTTCTACTGTATGGGTCAGAAACCTGGACCACATATAGCAGGCACCTGAAGGCACTTTAGGCAGGTGTTGTGTGTGTGTGTGTGTGTGTGTGTGTGTGTGTGTGTGTGTGTGTAGCCCCCGTTGCTAAGTCTCTCTCAGTTTTCATTGTATTTGTTTTGTAGGAGAGAGAGAGAGAGAGAGAGAGAGAGAGAGAGAGAGAGAGAGAGAGAGAGAGAGAGAGAGAGAGAGAGAGAGAGAGAGCATGACATGAGCATGTGTTGATATGAGTAAAGCAGATTTGCGGGGGGGTGGGTGGGGGGTATTCCCTGGACCTCTTCAGGGGCCCAGCCATGTCTGTGGATGGGCCTGTCTCCAATGCTGCTTTGCACAAGTTTACTTTCCATACACCAGGAACCCTAGCAAAGGAGGTCTTTAATGCTCTTACAAGGGTTGATCTGGGTTTGTGCCATGACAAAGGTCATGGAGCATGGAGTCCTGTCCTCTCCATCTGTGGCTGACAGACTGACACGAGGGCTGCTGAGGGAGAATCAGAAAGAACGCGAATGAAGAAAGGGAGGAGTCGGATGAGAGTCAGGGAGGGGAAAAAAGGCTTTTCAAGTCGGGGGAACGCAAATGTGTGATTTCCAAGCACATTCAAATGTGTTTGAGAGGGTATTACTCTAAGCCAAGTATCTTTAAAAGAACAATCTGGAACAAACACTTGCTGCTCTTGGGCAGCAACAGGGACATACATAGGTGCCTTTTCATAAATAAACACAGGGAAGCTTTTGGGACTTCAACATATAGACCTTCTTCTAAATAGTCAGTCAACAACAAAGTGAATGTGAAAGCCTCATTTATGGTGGGACTCAAATCTTTGCCTGAAGGCCTTGGCACGAGGAGGGCTTATGTATAGGCAGGAAACGTTGGGACACAAGTTGTGCTCATGGTCGAGGGGATTGACCCTTTGAAAACTCAGTTGGTCTTGGACGTAGCTTGTTTGAAAAGTGAGGAGCCACCGGGAGCAGCCCGAAGCACCTTTACCCTCTGGATCATTTCCAAATAGGACGTGGCTCACCAGAAGATCAGGGCTTGGATAATCCTGGGTTTGGATGGCATGCTTAGTAGTATATGGGCCTAAATATGTGAGCAACGGCCAATAGAGACTGGAGCAGACAAATGAGAGTGTCAGTGTCGGTTGCAGGAAGAGGAGGGAGGGATGGGAGGGGTGGATTTATAAAACGGAGAACGAAGCGAGACAGCAGAGCGGAGGAAGATGCGAAACAGATAGAAAATCGAGTCCCTCTGAGTGAGTAAAAGGAAGAAAAAAAAAATATAGAGACGGAGGGAGGGAGAGTTGGGGTTGGTGCATTGGCATGTGACGTCAGCGGCTTGTTGGATTGAGGTGCTGTGTCCTGCTGATGCTAATCCCAACTGATTAGGGAACGGAGAGCAAGTGGCCGAGCGAGCCCTGTGGGGATGAGAGGGAGTGAGCGCTACAACAGAGGAATACTGAACACCTCCATTCGGGGAGATAAGTGAAGCCAATTTACAGCTTGCAAGAAAGAAGAGAGCGAAATTCAACGCTTCACTTTTTTTTATTTCTCCTGCCCGTGTTTCTCCCCCCCCCCTCTACCCTTCCCCTTGTTTGGTCCGGCACCTGTTCACTGGGGATCTCAACGCGCAGACAGATTAAGCATGCCCACAAACGGAATTAACAATGCCCTGAAGCTGCAGTTTGGCCTCATCAACCATGAGAACCGCTACCTGACGGCCGAGGCCTTCGGCTTCAAGGTGAACGCCTCGGCCACCAGCATGAAGAAGAAACAGATCTGGACCTTGGAGCAGAACGACCAGGACGGACAGGTGGTGTTCCTCCGCAGCCATCTGGGGCGATACCTGGCCTCTGACAAGGACGGGAAGGTCATCTGCGGAGCAGAGAAGCCCGACTCTGACTGCCGCTTCCTCATTGTGCCCCAGTCGGACGGCCGCTGGGCCCTCCAGTCAGAGCCTTACCTGCGCTACTTTGGAGGCTCCGCCGACTACCTATCCTGCTTCTCCCAAGCCATCGGGGAGCCGGAGTTGTGGGCCGTCCACTTGGCCCTCCACCCGCAGGCCAGCCTGCTCAGCGTGGCACGAAAGCGCTATGCCCACCTGTCCGCCTCGGATGGCGAGATCTCGGTGGACAGCAACATTCCCTGGGGAGTGGACTCCCTGGTCACCCTGGTCTACACAGAGGGCAAGTATAGTTTGAAGACCTGCGACAGCCGCTTCCTCAACAACGACGGTAAACTGGTGAAGGAGAACGTGGCTACCACCGCCTTCACCCTGGAGCTCAAATCTGGCAAGCTGGCCTTCAAGGACTGTGATGGGAGATACCTGACTCCGATGGGGCCCACGGGCACGCTGCGCTCTGGCCGCTGCTCCAAGCCTGGAAAGGATGAGCTGTTTGACCTAGAAGAAAGTCATCCACAAGTAATTTTCCAGGCTGCCAACAAAAGATTTGTCTCTGTCAAGCAAGGTAATCAGCCTACACTGCAGTGGTGAGACAAAGGGCACATGTGTGTTTGCTGTTATCACTTGTCTCTCTTATCACACAGCGAGAAGGGAGACTTTTATAATTGAAGTATTGGGTAGTCTCATATAAATAATGGACTGGATTGCTGTGCTCACATTCTTGCTTCTAAGTGTAAAAGAATCGAGGGTTTGGCTGCAAGCATGGCTTCTCGCCATTGATTTGCTGGAAGAGGTTTGCAAAGAATGAAAACAACTTTTTGAACATTTTCCATTGAATATTCTCAAAGTGTTAACATTTTTGATAGTGCAATATCACCGCTGAGGATGTACCCAGGTCTGGCCTTCTGGAAGGTGTTTCTGTTGAATTCATTGGTGCCATATATGGTGAATAACTGTTTGCTCTTACCCAGAGCATTATGAAAATAACATCTGTAATGCATCTTCTTCTTCTTCAAAAAAAAAAAAAAAATAGCGCACATAACAGTTTGATTCACTAGCATACTCTTGTATTCACCGAGTATGTCAACCTAATAGCCCTTTTGTAATTTACCCTCTCATTATAAGCAAGATGTAAAGCCACTTCCAGTCTCCTTGCAAAGAAGAAAAAAAGTGTTAAGTGTTGAATTTTTGGCACAAAACAGTGCAGAACATAATCAACGTCACCATGTAAAATGATGACAGTCAGCGAGCTACCTCAATTTTCCTTTTTATTCTTTCAGCCCTCTTAAGAATGTAATTGATTGTTCAGCAGCCTGTTGTGTAACAGTGCAATACTTCCCAGTGAAGTACTTGGCTCTGAAGTCCTTCAGAAGTCTCCGGATAAGGCGGCTGTTGGTCAGTTCTGTGGTCTGCTGTCCAGTTCAGTAGTCCATTTGTCCAGCGGGAGACTCTCCAGTCTCATCTCCATTAGTTTTGGTTTGGTTGGGTTCCAAGTGTTGGTCCTGCTCATGCATTTGGTGTTTTCGGAGAGCTACTTAAGCACCAAACCTGGGTAGCAGTTGCCAGGATGGGGCACAGGGGGGGTTACATAAGCAGTTAAGTGGAAGGCTTGTATAGTGGCATCATCTAGCAGAAGTAAAACAGTGTTAGTGTGTTGTGTGAAATATCAGATATTTTCATCGTTGGCACCGTCGCACAGCTGTGATAAATCTAAAATATTTGGGTAATGGGGAAAGAAATACAGCATAAGCAACGTACAGTCCCTCCCCCCACCCAGCCCTTTGGCCACACAGCTTCAGCTTATACCAAAAACACATGTATTAAACTCCCCATAGAAACGAGCGATTGGCGTTATCTTACAATCACCAGTAAAAAAAAGTCCCTCCATCTTTACAGTAAAATGCCAGACAAAGAAGTGTAATGTCACGGCTGAGGAAGGAGCCTTGGCTCTCTTGCCTATATGCTTCAATCAGTAAGGGGGTTAACAGCTATACCGAGGTGGTAATCATGGTAATGGACTTTGTCATTTCCACTGTGAGTCCGTTGCAGATTAAGCAGAGTGCAGATGACTCCAGGGCAGACTTGTGTCCCGTGGATGTCATTTAATTACCATCCCCGAGCATCAGACCTTCAGCTGTAGTTAGTATGACAGCGGCTCTCCCGCATCCGTCCACACAGTGAGAATAAAGTCCTCCGAATGACGTGCTCCTAATGGAGATCTGAGCCGTGGACTGTATACACATAGCTGGCTTTTAAAGTGGGGAGGGGGGGGCAGCCGGAGGGGACCTATGACTTGGCATTACCAGATGGGGCCAGTTGCAAAGGTCAGCCATCAAAATAACGGGCATGACAACCTGCTCTGTGAAACACACAAGCAAACAGACCAACAATTCATCTCTAATGGGGGAGAGAATCAGCACCTGCAGTACCTTTCCTTTGTCAAGCTATGAAATTGGATTTGAACACAGAAAAAGTCCAACCGGGCTTGATCGAGGGACATTTGCGCCGTTTAATTGACACAAAAAAGATCAGGTGCAGACTCTGTTAGATGTATTTGAGCTGTAATGTGAACGATAACATGAATGGAGTAATATGTGGGGTTTGCTAGTCATACATGTATCGAATTCTGAACTGAAAAACATCCACCTCCGGGTCAACCAGGGAAACCAGTCGCAAAATCTAGGCCATCTCATTTGAACCGTGTTGCGTCGTGGTAGCTGCACTTTTTCTTTGTTATTTTTTTTAAGGAACACGGCACTGAAAGCTGCTTAGTGGGCCCTGTGGTGCAGATTTGCATTTCACCACTGAGGGAATTACAGCAAGCAAATGAGCAGGCTGGGTGGAGGGGTGGCTGCGGGGGATTAGGGCTGTAACAGGCTTAAGAGAAAGGTTGAAGGATATTTCTGTAGCATCTAATTTGAACTCCTGCACAGCAGACACCGTCGGTTATAAGTGTCCATGTATTCTCCACCACCGACCCACTCCACCAGACAGTTAAGGCATGTGGATTAATGGGATGCTTGACTGGCTGCAGGTGCTCAAGTCAGGGAGGTCAGGTCTCATAAGAAAAAACGGACACTATTTCAACCAAACGTGTTGCTGCCAGTGTAAATGTCTAAGACTTTGTTTGGTAAACCAGGGCTCTTATATGTAAAACAGGATACCCAAGTCCCAATGTGTATTTCGAAATGGTGGCTATCAAAATTGAGTCTGGTAATGCCTGGTAGTCATTAGGGAACTCTAAAGAGCAAAACCAGAAACAAGGAATTCTTCACCTTGGTTGTTTTTCTACACAAATTTAAGTTTCTTTTATTAATCCCTTTGGGGAGATTCAGTTACTGCAAATTAACCCAGCCTAGCTGTGATCTGTGTAGTTAGGAGCAGTGGGTTGCCGCCTTCATGCTGCGCCCAGGAACCAACTCCAGTTCTTTTCCTGTTGCCTTGGTCAGGGACACAGACAGGAGTATAAACCCTAACATTCATGTTTCCTTTGATGGTGGGGAAACCGGAGCACCCGGAGAAAACCCACCGCAGACACAGGGAGAACATGCAAACTCCACACAGAGGACGACCTGGGATGACCCCCCTAAGGTTGTGTAACCTCGGGGTTCGAACCCAGGACCTTCTTGTTGTGAGGCGACAACGCTAACCACTGGGCCACTGTGCAGCCCGAAGGGGTCCACAGTCAAATGCCAGCGTTTGGGGATCCCAGCAATTTCAAGTCTAGTGTCTACACTTGATCCCAATCGTGGCTGTAATCTCATTACATAAACATTTATTTCTTTTACATTTAGCAAATTCGGTATTGATAATAATTGGCTCCATTTGAGGGAATCGTGCAGCCTTTAAAACTGGCCATCATCTGTGGTTCGTAAATTTTACAAGCCTGAAGGTGTGTATAAAACTCACATTTCACTATCGGTACTTGTATTCCAAGCCTTGAACTCCAGAGGGGAAAAATCCCCTTAATACTATAAATCATTATATTATCAACTAGCAGAGGTACCCGGCGTTGCCCGGGGAAAATGTTCACACCAAAACAGCCAACACGATCTGATCTTCACGATATAATCGATGATGAAATATAAGATAATTCAGGATATGATACATGTGATAAACGGATGTTG